>WAAG01071015.1:21774-32433 GCA_013390105.1 Tichodroma muraria | reverse complement strand
GGGATGGGATGGGATGGGATGGGATCCACGGGATGGGATCCACGGGATGGGATCCACGGGATGGGATCCACGGGATGGGATCCACGGGATGGGATGGGATCCACGGGATGTGGTGCTCAGAGCCACCCCAAGACGCGCTCCCGAGCAAGGAGCCCTGATGCCCCTGTCCCCCTCCCGCCCTCTCCTGTGCTTTCTCCTCCTGTCCCTGATTTTGGGGTGGGGTCCCCTCTCCCCACAGTACGATTACCTGGGTGACAGGCGGCCCGTCCCGGCCGGGGTGTACCCGTTCCACTTCCCGGCGTCCCCCACCATCCACGACAAAATGGTACGTACCCGCTGTCCCCTGGGGGTGACCCTGTGACGGGGGGCTCAGACCCCAGCCCGGGGGCAGTTTGGGGGGTCCTCACTCAGGTGGCCAGGGAGGAACCAGCGCACTCCAGGGGCAGCTTGGCGGGTCAGAGCTGGGCCTTTCATTGGTGTCTCCAGTCCCTCCCGGCCATTCCCGCAGGAAATCCGTGTGGGAAGGCCCCTCTGTAGCAACGGGACACCCTTGGACCCCCAGGGTGGTCCCTGGCTGAGGCTGGCCCTCCCCAAACCTCTCCCGCTCTGCTTCCTCACATCTGGCCACAGCTGCTTTTTTCTCCTGCCTCGCGTCCCCTCCCGGAGCGGGGGGGTGACACCGGGAGGTCCCCGCAGACCCCAAAACCCTGGGACAGGACCGCCAGAGGAGGGAGAAGCCTGAATTTCACCATAGCCCACCCACGCCGCCCATCCATCCCCGCAGCCGGAGGCAGGGTCTCCCCAGAAAGAAAAAAAAGAAAGCTGCCCGGCGGGCATTCCCGGCAGCATTCCCGGCAGCATTCCCGGCCCGGAGGCCATTCCACAGGCTCCCCCCTAACCGCTTTGCTTCTTCTTTTATGTGTTTCGCTGCTCGTTTCTTGCCTGCTGGCTCCTGGTAGGATGAACTTTTAGACCTTCAGTTGCAAAGAAACCTAGAATATTTGGACCAGCAGGTAGGCGGAGCTGGCTGCCAGCCTCACCTCGCCGGCTGCTTCTCGTGTGCCCCGTGTCCCTGTCCCCTCCCGCCATCCATCCTCACCCCTCCCGCCATCCCAGCAGCATTCCAGCAGCACCGGCTGTCTTTTTTGGTTTCGCTTCTTCCATCCTCCGCAATCCGCAGGGCCGCTCGTCGCTCGGCAGAGAAGTCCCCCCTCAACAGCCTCTGGGCAGCGCCTCTGTGTGGTGTGGCGGAGTTTTTTTGGGGCAGATTCCGACATTTCGGGGGGCTCTGGGCGTTGTCCCGGAGCCCGGGGGGTGCGGCGGCTCTGGGAGCCCCCAGGCTGGTGCCGGACACCTGCAGGGCGCCGGCGTGGCCGCGCTGTCCCCAAGGCCAGCGCCCTTCGCCCGGGGGTGGCGGGTGACCCGTGGGGACCGTGGTCGTGCTGATGTGGTGGCCCCTCGGGGGTGAAGGGTTTGGTGCAGGTGGGCACCAAACGCCCCAAACCCAGCAGCGCTCAGGTGGGGTTTTTGGAGGGGTTTTTGGAGGGGTTTTTGGAGGAAAATCCTGGTTTTGCCGGTGTTTTTTGGAGGGAAGCCTTTATTTTGAATGGGGTTTTTGGAGGAAAACCTTGATTTTGCCAGGGTTTCTGGAGGAAAACCTTGGAGGAAAACCATGCTTTCGCGGGGGGGTTTTGGGAGGAAAACCGTGATTTTGCCAGCGACTTTTGGAGGAAAACTGCACTGACTTCATCGCAGCAGCGTGGGGAGGGGGGATACAGCCGGGCGAGGCCCCGGGGACGCACAGGAGCTGCAGCCCCGGCCTGGCTGGCACGGAGGCAGCGTCTCCCGGCACGATCCCGATCCCGTTCGGCTGCAAATCTGCCGTGGCCGGGATCTGCGTCCGCCTTGGAGCGGGGCCAGGCGCGGGCAGGAGCTCTCGCCGCAATAAAAGCTCCCCGCGCTGCCTCGCGGCTCCGCAGCCTGTCCGCGGCTCTTTAAAACGCTCCCGAAAAAGGTTTGGCATCTCCTCCTCCTCCTCTCGCCGCGGCCTCTGGGGAGGTTAATTCGGAGCGACGCTGTCAGGGGCCTCTCCTCAAACATCCTCCTGCTCTGTTTCCTCTCTCCTCCCTCGCCCCCGGCTCCCCCGGCCGCAGCCCCAGCGGGGTTCCGACCCGGTTTGGCGACAAAGCGTTGTCACCCTTCGGACTCCAGCGGTCCCGGGGCTCCCCTGGAATGCCCTGCTCAGGGCTGGGGGGTGGCTCTGGGACGAGCTCCGGTGCTGGTGGCTTGCGTGGCTTTGTCACCTGGCGCCGAGGGAGCTCGGCCGCCGCGCGCGGCGGGCTGGGGACAGTCCTGTCCCCGCGGAGCGGCGCAGGCCTGCCCCGGCCGTGCCTGGCCGCAGGGGTGGGCCGTTCCCGGTGCCACCTGGAAAAGGGGACGCTGCTGTCCCCAGCCCCAGCTTTCGGTCACCTCCCCAGCGCCCAGCATTGGTTTTCAGGGCCGTGCCAGCCCCGGCCGGGCGCGGAGCCGCGGGGCAGCGCCAGGGCGCGTCCGTGTGTCCGTCCGTGTGCCGGGCCACGCTGCTGCCGTCCCTGTCCGAGCTCGTGTCTGTCTGTGCCGTCTGCTCCGAGCTGGCTCTGTTTTATCCGTATTTCCCCCCCAAATAAACGCGCTAAAAGGAGCAACAGAAGCGCGGGGCCACAGCCGGAGCCGCTGGGCCGTCCCTGGAGGTGGCATTTTGCATCCTGAGGGCTCCTGGACCGGTCGCCGCTGGCACAGGCGCGTCCCCGCTGACCTGTGCCCTTTCCTTCCCTGTGTGCCGCAGATGAGCGAGAGCGAGACCCTCATCACTATGGTGAACAGGATGGTGGAGACCTCCTCCCCTAGGGCCCAGCTCTACATGCAAGTAAGGCTCCGGCCACCAGGCCCCGCATGGCTCGTGCCTGGCGGCCGCGCCGGCCACCCCCGCGCCACCCGGGGTCACCTCCTGCCATCGCCACTCACGCAGCAGCCGCGGCATCCGGCACATCCCGCTCTCGGGGGACGCGCTGCTCCATCCCAGGCTTTGCTAATCCATCCATGAGCCATTCCAAGCCGGCAAATCCTCGTGCTGGCAGCGCGAGGTGGGGACCGAGCTGCCCCCGGGGACTCCTGGGGACCGAGCTGCTTCGGGAATTCTTAGGGACCGAGCTGTCCCGGGGACTCTCGGACCGAGGTGTCCCAGGTCCCAGGGACTCGAGCTCCCTCGGGGATTCTTAGGGACGGAGCCGTCCCAGGGATTCTTGAGGACCGAGCTGTCCCTGGAATTCTTAGGGACTGAGCTCCCTCGGGGACTCTTGGGAACGGAGCCGCCCCTGGGGACTCTCGGACGCGCGGGACTTGGCTCGTCCTTGTTTTTCAAGAAGGTGTATGGTGACAGGAATGCAGCTCTTAAACCAACGGAATAATCCCTGAAACAGGGACAGGGAACAGCCTTTCCACCCCGGAGGCTCCTTCTGTCCCCAGCACTGGGACATCCCTGCAATGTCACATGGCCCGAGCCATCCCCGTGCCACCCGCCCTGGGTTGTGCTGCCCTGGGCACTTCCTTGATGGGATTTTCCAACAAAAAAACGGCGCCTGTTTCCATCTGCTGCCAGCAGGGATGTGCTGGAGGGTGAATCCGGAGCTCCCGGGATGCTCCTCTGGCTGGCCGGGCTCCCTGCCCGGAGGCCGCCTCATCCCGATCCGCCCGGCTCTGCCTCCAGCCCCGCGGGCATTTCCCAGATCCGGATCCATTTGCATCATCCCGGAGTTTTAAATGGCTCCAAAGCACCCTCTCTGCTTTCTAGCAATAATGATCCCCTCCTTCCTATCTCGTGCCTTTCATCTCCAGCTCTGGGAGGCAGTTAATTGCTGAAGGTCCCATTAGTAATCGAGATTTCCAGGAAAGGAGAATGACTCACGGAGAAGCCGGGCGGGGGTAAACAGGCCCTGCTGCCGCAGCAGCTGCTGCTTCAGAGGTGCTCCCACTCCGCCGGGGTGGAATTACAGCTCAATCGCGCTGCCTTTGTTTTCCCTGCCGCTGGAATGGTGGCGGTTAATGATCCACGAGGCAGCTCCGCGGAGAGCTCGCCGCCGGATCGCTCCCAGTTGGGAATGGGCAGGGAGAGGTTGCGGCTTCATCCCCAGTGACTCCCGACTGGTGGGGAAGCATCCGCGGTCTCCGGGGCTCGGCTCCGGCCTCCTTTTCCCGGCTCGCTGGGATGGGAGAGAGGGGCTGGGAGCTGCCTCCCCTTCCCGGGGCGTCCCGGGGGGGGCCGGGCTCAGCGCTCGCTCTGCTTGCAGGTGACGCCGTTCCCGGAGCCCTACAGGGACACCCTGCACCCCTACAAGATCAGCGAGCAGGACACCGATGTAAGAGCCAATCCTGTCCCCTCTGTCCCCTCTCTGTGCCCCCTGTCCCCGCAGGCAGAGCCGTGCCACTCGCTTTGTGCTCCTCAGGGACCGATCTTCCCCTGAGTTCAGGTCCTGCCCTGTCCCCCCGTTTGTCCCGTGTCACCCCCAAGTCCCTGCAATGGCAGCAGGAGGTTGGGGCGCCATCAATCCCGTCAATCCCATCAGTCCTGGCTGCATCCCGGTGGGATTCTCGCCCTGCTCATCCTCTCCCCCCCTTTCTCTTCCGGCCCGGCGCAGAAGCTGCTGGGGAAGCTCTGCGAGAAGAACAAGGTGATGCGGGAGCAGGAGAGGCTGGTGCAGCAGCTCCGGGCCGAGAAGGTACGTGGTGGCACCTCAGGTGGCCACTCAGGGACCTGGTGGTGGCACCTGCGTGGTGAGGAAAGGGCGTCACCACGGGAGGGTTTGGATTGAACCTGGGCACCCAGGGGTGTGTGTGTCCCCTGTCACCCCTGAACCTAAACATCCAGGTGAGAGTGTCCCCTGGGTTGAAAGGACATTAAAAACATCTCATTCCACCTCTGGGCAGTCATCCCAGGTTCTCCAACCTGGCTTTGGACGCTCCCAGGGATGCAGCAGCAGCAGCTTGGGAGCATTTCTGAGCTGGAGGAGAGGCCGTGGCACTCCCGGTGTGGTTTTGGGCAGCCAGGACCTCGTGGCTCCCATCTGTTCCCGCAGGAGAGCCTGGAGAGTGCCCTGATGGGGACCCACCAGGAGCTGGAGATGTTCGGGAGCCAGCCCGCCTACCCGGAGAAGCTGCTGCACAAGAAGGAATCGCTCCAGAACCAGCTCATCAACATCCGGGTGGAGCTGTCCCAGGCCAGCACGGTAACCCGAGGGATTCGGGTCCCTTTTGTCCCTTCCTGGATGGAAAACAAGCAGGGAATTCCCCTTGGCTGGCTGGGGACCAAAGTCTCTCATGGGGGACGAAGCAAATTTGGTACCCACCAGGTGCCACCTCAGCTTCTGGTTCTGTCTCGGCCGTGCTCTGGGCATTGAGACCTTGTCCCCACTGCTGCCACCCCCGCCCCAGCTCGGGGGGCTGAGCTGGGTGCCAAAGACCCCCCTGATCCCCCCCACTGTCCCCTCAGGCCTTGGCAAACAGCACGGCCGAGTACGAGAGCCTGGAGAGCGAGGTGTCCACCCGGCACGATGACCTCTGGGAGCAGCTGAACCTGGACATCCAGGTGAGAGTGTCCCCTGCCCCCCTGAACCTGGACATCCAGGTGTGTGTGTGTCCCCTGCCACCCTGAACCTGGACATCCAGGTGTGTGAGTGTCCACTGTCACCCCTGAACCTGGACATCCAGGTCCCCTGCCATCCCTGGTGTCCCCATGGAGATGAAATCCCCCTCTGGCCCCCACCAGTGGCTTCCCCATGCCCCCATGTCCAACTTTGGCCACCGTGGGGCACTTGGGTGCCACCGAGGTGGGCAGCCCAGAGTGCCCCCAGCCCGGGCGGGTTCCTGGGGAGCAGATCCGGGGCTTCCAGCAGGATAAAAACTCCTGGATGTGATGGTTCAGCCTCGGTCAGTTCCTGTGGCTCGGTTTGGGGTTGGCGCCGGTGTCCCCGGGACCCCTCCGAGCGCTGCCTCTCCCCCATCCAGAACGAGATGCTCAACCGGCAGATCCAGAAGGAGATCTGGCGGATCCAGGACGTGATGGAGGGGCTGAGGAAGAACAACCCCTCCCGTGGCACCGACACCGCCAAGCACAGAGGTGAGGCGGGGCTGGCCCTGCGTGGGGCTTGCTCAGGGAGGTGAAGACCCTCGTTATTCCCTTATAATTCCCTTGTAATTATCTAATAATGATCTCGTTCCTGCTCTTCTCCACAGTGGCCCTGGGCCCCTCGGGCACCTACAGCTCCAACAGCCCCGCCAGCCCCCTGAGCTCTGCCAGCCTCACCAGCCCCCTGAGCCCCTTCTCCCTCATCTCCGGCTCCCAGGGATCGCCCACCAAGCCAGGCCCTGGCGAGGTCAGTGACCCTGGCTGTCCCCTCTCTGCCACCGGCGGGGCACGGAGGGCTGCTGGGCACCGGGCACGGAGCTGCCTCCCCTCGTGGCTCTGCCTGGGGGCACCCTTTTGGTGACATGGATGGGCCCTGGTGTCACCTGGTGACTTTGGTGTCCAGAGGGTCGGGAGCGGCTCAGCTCCAGCTTTTGGCTCCTGGTGCCACCACAGCCGCTCTGAGTGCCCTCACCCAGGGCCGGTGTCACCTCCACGCTCAGGACATTTACTGAGGGCGGAATTCGGGCACTCCCCAACCCCGCCTGCCTGGACAGAGGCGGTGCCGGTGCCCACCAGGGGCTGTCAAGAACCCTTCATTTGGGCAGCCCCCGAGCCCTGCCTGGCCTTGGGGACGAGTAGCAGGATGTGGGACACCGAGAGGGACACCCCGGAGTCACCCCCTCCTCCACCCCTTTCTCCAGGACGCTCCCGCCGTGTTTCGCCTCCGCCTCTTTTCTAACTCTCTCTTCCTTCTCTGCTCTCACGCCTCCCGCTCCTGCCCGCCCCAGGAACCGGGCCCGCCTCGACCTCCCCTCCCCAAGTCCTACGTCCCCCTGGAGTCTCCTCCGGCCGTTCCTCCGCTCCCCAGCGAGAGCCGCCTCTGGCCCTACCCCGCCTCCCCTTCCTGGCACCGAGGCGGTGGAGAGGCCAAGCGGGGACAGGTACCGAACCCTGCGGGCCACCGCCGCCCCGTCCCCCCCTCCTCCTCCTCCTCCTCGTGGCGTGGAAGGCGCTGGGATGAGGCAGGAGCTGGAGCTGCCCGCCCCAAATCCCCAGGGACGGCGTGGAGGTGGCACTTGGCGCGGGGACAGCTCCGCGCGCTGCGGCCCTGCCGCACCCCTCGCGTCCCCAGCAGGCCGCCACGCCCTGTGCGCGCTCAGGACAGGGATTGTCCCCTCCTCCTCCTCCTCCTCCTCCTCCTCCTCCTCCTGGGGAGGTCGTCCCTGGTTGTCCCCTCTGCTTTGCTCTGCCCTCGCCTCTGTCACTGTCCTACCGTGTCACCGCTCCCCGTGTGGCGCTGGGACGCTCCGAGCCCCCAGCTCTAGGGAAAACTTGGATTTGGGAATTCCTGGTGACACCTCGGACGTGTGTGGGGACACAGGTGGCGCTGTCCTCACAGCCAGGGGTCGGGATGCGTGTCCATGGAAAAGCAGCGGCTGTGCCGAGCTGGGAAGGGGCACGGTGCCGGCGCAGGTGGCACTCCCGGCTGCCGCGGGTGGCACAGCGGTGGCTGTGTGGGGATCCGGGGGTGTCAGCGTGCATTTAGGGGGACACACTGGGCTGCTGGGCCTGTTGTCACCCCCTCTGTCACCCCAGCAGTTCCTGGGCTGTTCCCGTGGGGTACAAGAGGGGAAGGACCCCAAAAATGTCCCTTTGTTGGGTCCCACGCCTCTTTGTCACTGCTTTGGCACAGGGTGCTGCTGGAGCTCAGCACAGAGCCAGAATGTCCCTGTCCCCGAGCTCCTGGAGGCCGTGGAGGGATTGTCACACTTCCCTTCCTGTGGGGACAGCAGTAGGTGTCCAGCCCTGGCAGGACGGGACATGGCAGGGACAAGAGCAGAGCCCCCTCAGCCCCTCTCCCCGCAATTTCGGGGTGCTCTGGTCCCACCTGGCCGCTGTCCATGTGTCCCCTGTCCATGTGTCCCTGAGCTGTCACCCCAAGAGCAGGAGGTGTCCCCTGTCCGTGTGTCCCTGAGCTGTCACCCCAAGAGCAGGAGGTGTCCCCTGTCCGTGTGTCCCTGAGCTGTCACCCCAAGAGCAGCGGGTGTCCCCAGGCAGAACGTGGCCCCAGGCAGGACTGGGGTTCACTGGGGACCCTTTCCCCCTCCACAGCCCAAACCAGGCTTCGAGCAGAGCAAGAAGGAGCCCCCCCGGCCCAGCCCCCCCGGCCCCGCGCCCGAGGGGCTCCCGCAGAGCCGGCCGGAGCACGACGGGGACAAACAGGCGGCTCTCAACAAGGGTACGGCACTGGGGACACCCGGCAGGACCCCGGGGGTGGCACTGGGACCCTGCCCCGGCTCATCCTGGCCTTGTGGTCTCCCCGCAGTGGGAATCGTCCCCCCCAGGACCAAGTCTCCGGCGGAGGACGAGGTGGTGCCCAGGAGGAACGGCCCGGCCAACGGGCTCAGCTCCCGGGTAGGGCTCGGCTGCAGGGGCTGCGGGCTCGCCTGGGGGGTCTGGGTGAGCCAAGGGGCTCTGCTGCAGCAGCCTGGCGACAGGAGCTGTGTGGCACCGTGTGTCACCATCCAGCTCCTGGAGACCCCCAGGGTGAATTCAGCACCTTCCCCGCTCCCGGGAGTGACACCCTGGGAGCGACACCCCGGGAGTGACACCCCGGGAGTGACACCCCGGGAGCGACACCCCAGTGGCTCACGGCAGAGGGGTGTGGCACTGGGGCCCCGTGGCCGGCCACCAGTGCGTGACCTTGGGGCTGGGCTCGTCCCCAGGAGAGACCCAAGAGCGCCGTGTTCGCCACCGAGACCAAGGTGAAGATGAGCGTGGAGGAGCAGATCGACCGCATGAAGCGGCACCAGAGCGGCTCCATGAAGGAGAAGCGGCGCAGCCTGCAGCTGCCCGGCCCCCAGCCCGAGCCCCCCGGCACCAAAACCCCCGCCTCCTACAAGGTGGTGAGTCCCTGAGCCCGGCGGAGGGGGCGGCGGGGACACCGCGGGCGGCACGGGCGACACCGCGGGGAGGCACGGGCGACACCGCGCCACCCCGTGGGGACGCTGAGCGGGGCGCGGTCGGGTCGCTCGCAGGTGCGGCGGCACCGCAGCATCCACGAGGTGGACATCTCGGACCTGGAGGCCGCGCTGCGCTCCGACGAGCCCGGCAAGGCGTACGAGACGCCGCAGGAGGAGATCGCCCGGCTGCGCAAGATGGAGCTGGAGCCGCAGCACTACGACGTGGACATCAACAAGGAGGTGAGGATGGGATGTCCCCGAGTGTCCTCAGGGTGGGCAGACCTGGCAGCAGCCTGCAGCTGTGTCCAGGCTGGGGTTGGGGGTGACACAGGTCCCCAGTGTCCGGCACAGGGCACTTCCTCAGCTCGTCCCACTGTCCCCAGCTGTCCACGCCGGACAAAGTCCTGATCCCTGAGCGCTACGTGGAGCTGGAGCCGGAATCGCCGCTCAGCCCTGAGGAGATGAAGGAGAAGCAGAAGAAGGTGGAAAGGATCAAGACTCTCATTGCCAAATCCAGGTGAGGCTGCAGCGCTCACGGTGGCCATGCCAGGGGTCATCCTGAACGGAACTGACCACCCCCTGTGACCCACACCCCTTCCCTGGGCACCCTGGGGGGAGCTGACCACCCACTTCCATCCCTTCCCTGGCCATTCTGAGACCAGCCACCCACCTCCACCCCTTTCCCACCCATCCCAGCGGGAACCTCCCACCCCTCTCCCCCCTCGCCAGCCCATCCCGGGGGTCCTGGCGGGGGTGCTGACCCCAGGTGCCCTTCCCAGCCTGCAGAACGTCATCCCCCTGGGCGAGGGGGAGGTGGACACCCCGCAGGACCCTGAGGTGCAGCTGCAGGAGCAGGAGAAGAGGATCGAGATCTCCTGCGCCCTCGCTGCTGAGGCCTCGCGCCGCGGCCGGATGCTCTCGGGTGAGGAATGAACGGGAGCTCGGAGGCTTCGGATCCCGCAGATCCCTGGGAGAGGGAGGTGCCGGGAGGGTGGAGGCAGCATGGCAGGAGAGGGGTCGGTCTTGGGACAGGGGGACAGGTGATGCCAACAGCTCCTGGGCCTGCCTGCCCCGAGATCCTGGGGCGGAGCAGCCGTTCCACCGGGCACGGCTTCCAGCGCCTTGTCGGGAGCGTTTGCGAGGCTGGGAGTGCCTGGCTGGGTGGCACGAGGTGGCACGAGGTGGCACGGCGTGTCTGAGCAAGCACGGTGGCACCCCATGCCCAGGGAATTGTGGTGTCACCCCGTGCCAGAGGGACTGTGGTGGCACGGGCCGGCACGCTGTGGCCGTGCACGGTGGCGCTTCGTGCCGGGGGGGGGATCGTGGTGGCACGCTGTGCCCGGGTGAGCGCGGTGACATCCTGTACCTGCCTGACCGCGGTGCCAACGCCATGCCTTGTCCATGGAGCCCTGCCGGGAGCTCACGTGTGCGTGCTGTGCCCAGCTGTGGCGCTCTGCCCTTCCTGCCAGCTGTGATTCTGCCCTACCTGCGCTTGCTTCTCCTCTTTCCTTTCTCTTTCCTCCCCGCCCCTGCCCA
>WAAG01071007.1:0-15112 GCA_013390105.1 Tichodroma muraria | reverse complement strand
AGGTTGTTTACCTGTGAGGAGAAAGGATGAAAAACAGAGGGGTTAAGATGACTCAGAGGTAGCATGCACATCAAGAAGGACAGAAGCAGGTGGTTGAATGCAGGCAGGAACAAGTCTGATGCCTGAACATGGCAGTCCTTCCTATCTTCTTTCTAGACTCCAAACTCACTTCCTTCAGGAGTGTGTTTTCTGTTCTGTATGTGTTTGAGCAAGCAAGACACTTGCAAATTTCAAACTTAACTAACTACTTCATGAAATGAAGACAGGAGAGACTGTAAATCTGCAGCTGGATATGAGTATGAATGTAAGTCAAAGGGGAGCTATCAGA
This sequence comes from Tichodroma muraria, assembly GCA_013390105.1. Lineage (NCBI taxonomy): Eukaryota > Metazoa > Chordata > Aves > Passeriformes > Sittidae > Tichodroma > Tichodroma muraria. Next base: position 14,784 of record WAAG01071007.1, on the reverse strand, counting down.
GGGAATTTTGTGTGCAAGTTTGAACATGCTTAGCCAGTGGGTAAGAACAAGATTGACACATACAGTTCTGGCTTATGTGAGGGCTGTTTGTGGGTCTGGAACACCTGAACAACTGGAGGTGGTGTTCTTATGGCCAGCCACGTTCACTGTGTGTGTGTGAGGGGGTATGTACACTTGTGTACTAGGGATAACACAAAGAAAAAAAGTGGCAGTCTGGCATTCAGCAGGGATGGCAAGACCTTCTCTCTGGTTTTGAGAACTGCCATCAATTCCAAAGCCCATTGGTCTTCTCTTAAGAGAAGTGAACTCATAGAAACACAATTCTGAGTTGTATGTGATATTTATCCTTTCCTGCCAATTTATATTCATGCTGCAATCTACACCATTTACCTTCACTTAAATACTTTTTACATCTAGGTGTTTTGCAGATGCATNNNNGTTTTACAGCTAGGTGTTTTGCAGATGCATAACTTGCTCTGTTCAACATTTATTATTTATCAAACAGACAATAAAAACTCCACAGAAAGCAGTTATTGAGTCTTTTCATAAAGCGGTATTTGAGCTTTTTTTCTTTCAACTGATTATCCAGTTCTTGCAGTGATTGCAATAAGCTTGCCTTCTATAGATTATTGACCTGGTTTACTTCCATTTCATTGATAACCCATTATCGTATGTCAGTCACAGTAACACACCTGCTGATAAGGCACACCTCGTGCACAAGCCTGCCACCTGTGGCCTGCAGGGAGCCTTGTAAAAGCTTTCCACCTGTGAGTAAAAGCTGCTCTGAAGGGCGGTAAATCGAAAGGCTGAGTTAGTGATCTGGCCAACACCAACACTCCTGGGAACACCTTTGCAAGATCTCCAGCTCGGTACCTGCAAGAAATGAGTTTTGTCCTGCCACAGCTCCAATTGGTGATACACATGGCAAAGGGAACTCACATTACCTTTCATGGGCCTGATGCAGGCATTTGAGCCATTAAACTAATGACTCACACTAGGATCTACTATAATTTTGGCAGCTTTAAAACAGAAAAGTATCTATTTATTTCAAATAGTGCTTCCCAATTGTGGGTCATGTCCACAATTTCCATTAGAATAAAGCTGATGTTTCAACAGTCTAGTAATGAATTGTTTTACTCAGAGCGACACTGAGCTTTCACAGCTCTTTTGTTTTCTGAGAAATTGAATTTCAAGTTCATTTAGAATTGTTTCCCCATAAGGTTTTTGATCATCACAATTATGTCTTCAAAATCTATACACAGGCTTTTATATTTCTGCTCATTTTCTTAAGTAATATGGCATCAAAAACATCAATAGAGAAATTAAATCCTTCCTCCTCCACCAAGAACAGAAAAAAGATGTAAGATGCAATTTTTAATTTAAAATTTGGACTGCATTTTTACACTGAACCAATAACAACAACTAAAAAGATTGGTTCTGCATTTCAAGTGCAGAAAATGCATTTATTGGAGAATAATGGTAATAGTCATTAAGAATTGTATTGTTGAACAATATTTATACATGAACAATTTCTGTCTGTACATGGTTTGTACATGTATGTGTCATGTACATGTCTATGTGGTTTTGTAATGGTGACATAGGAAATTCACTGGTTATGTTTTGGGTGAACAAAAATCAGATTTAAATCTACTTCACTGAACACAAACTGTAAATTAAAAGATCTGTGGTAAAAGAACAGAAGAATTAGCGAAGAGATATCTAATATTTTTCAACATTTGCAATGCATATAAACTTACAGCTCTATTCATCAATATGCTCCATCTCACATATCCATATTCATCCGGTGTGTATCAGAAAAGAACAAGCAAAACCACAGACACATATATGAATGTTTGAATCAACTTCATCCTCATACTATAAGTCACACCGCCAACAACCACATAAATAATAACAATTAGAGTAATATTTTGTAACCTCAACGTTTCCCTTCCTCTCTAGAGAAGAGCACTATATTACATAGAAAAAAAGTGACAGTTTACTATATTACACAGATTAAGTAGCAAATTGAAAGGTCTTTACACAGTGTAATTAAGAGTACTTCTCCAATTTCTACTTAGAATTTCCACTAATTTTTACTATTATTTTTGCAACTTTGCATGAAGGAACCCTATTAATCTTACTTGTCTCATGCAACTAAAACCCCAAATAAGCCAATATATCAAATGAAAATGCACAGGTATTACAACTTTTACATATATATCCAGTCCAAATAACGGAACCAGAAGAGTTCAACGTTTCAATCTTGTATTTCATTAAAGTACATACATTCATTGAGCACTGCTGACACTTGTATACTAAACTGACAAAAGCTGAAAAATTAACTTTCACAAACCTCCCACTAAAATACCCAAACAAAATGCCCCAACAAAATAACAACAAAAAGAACCCAGTACCACCATAAAACAGAGCACTGCAGTTTTAGTTTACCAAAATGCTTCTTTTTCCCAGAAACAAGACATGATAAAACAGCCTAAGTGTGGTTGTTTGATCCTGCCTGGATGCTCAGCCCCCACCCCAAAGGTGCTCTATCACTACCTCTGCAACTGGATAGAGGAAAACAATTATAACAAAAGACAAATGAGGACAGGGAGAGATCACTCATCGATTACTGTCACATGCAAAGTAGACTTGACGATTTAACTGAATTTATAACCAATCAAAATCAAAACAGGATAATGAGAATTAAAATGAATCTTAAAACCGCCTTCATCCCACTCCTCCTTCCTTCTGGGGCTCTATCTTCTTGTCCCAGTGGTGGAAGGAGACGGGGAGTAGGAGATATGTTCAGCTCATCACAGGTTTTTCCACCACTGCTCAGGGAGAGGAGTCCTTCCCCTGCTTCAGCTTGGGTTGCCTCCCGTGGGAGATGTTCCTGCATGAACTCCCCCAGCTTGAGTCCTTCCCACAAGCAGCAGTTCTCCACAAACTATTACAGTGTGGGTCTCTCACCACAGGGTGCAGTCCTTCAGGTACACCCTGCTCCAATGTGGGTCCCCTCAAAGGGGGGGACATAAGCCCTACCAGGGAAAGTGTTCCAGCATGGGCTCCTCTCTCTACAGGTCTGCAGGTCCTGCCATGACCCCGTTCCAGTACAGGCCCCTCACTGGTTCACAGCATTCACCTGCTCCAGTGAGGGTCTTCTCCACAGGTTGCAGGTGGATCTCTGCATCCACATGGATCTCTGTGGGCTGCAGGGGCACAACAGCTGCCTCACCATGGGCTGCAGGGGAATCTCAGCTCTGGTACCTGAAGCACATCCTGCCCCTCCTACTCTACTGACCTTGGTGTCTGCAGAATTGTTCCTTTCACATATTCTCACTCCTCTCTGAATGCAATTACATCTGTGTCATAACTTTCCTTTTGCTTCTTAAATATGTTATCACAGAGGAGCTCTGACTGGAGCACAGACCTGCTCTGACTGGCCCAGCCTTGGCCAGTGGCACATCCATCTTGGAGCCAGCTGGCATTGGCTCCATTGGACATGGGGGAAGCTTCTAGCAGCTAAAAGCTGTGTGCCTCCCTCAACTCTCCCCCAGCTACCAAAACCTGGCAACACAAACCCAGTATGCCTAACTGTAGAAGTCTTATGTTTAGCAGTAATGAAAGGTTTTGTCTGTCTTTCAGAAGTCATTAGTAGAGTGGATTTCAGGTAAAATAGAACCTCTGCCTGATAGTTTTTTTAAATCCTTGTTACTTTTTCCACTTGAGCTTCTAGTAATTAGCAGAGTCTCAAACAGTGAGCCAGATTAAACGTAGTAAGAGGACAATTTAAGGAATGTATACTTTGTAAATGTAGTAGGAAAAGATGAAGCCATACGAATTCACTGAATTCTATCTTCAAAGACATTCGTGAGTTACACACTGGAGCTAATTCATGAAGGTATTTAAATGTACCTGACTTACGTGTCTGAGTGCAGCATTAACTGACCCCAGAATTTTCTATCCTGCCCCATTAGACGTCTTCCAGCAGGATGGCACCTTTCTCCTGAGGACAGTAGATGTGGAGTGTCAAGTTGGCAAAGAGAACAACGGGCAGAGACTACCTGGCTGATGAACTGTGTTAATATTCCCACCTCATTTTCACAAAATGTCACCAAGTACTGTGATAGCAATAAACTTCAAAACTTAAATTTAATTAAAGCACATTTAACACAGATGTTGCTACTGGTGACAAAGTAGCACTGTCACTGTAACCTCTTCTGTCAAGGTGACTGTTGCCAGTCTTTCAAAATATAGTATCTAACATATAATTAATTGAATATATAAGTATTATATTTTGTATATACTATGGAATCAGACAGCAGAAAGCAACTTTCTGCATACAGATTTACTTTGCGATTCTTTTTCTCTGGACATTAATTTTATTGACAGGAAAAAAGTTCAAAAAAGTCTTTAAGGAGGTCTATTAAGCAGCATTTAACAATACTTATTTTTAGGGGGATTCTGATTATTATATTGTTATACTGCTTTTCGTTCTCCCAAGTAGTCCAAGTGCTTTAAGATATATATGGACACTTTTTCAGACTGCCTCCAGCACCTGTTTACATTTCACAGTTACTTCCTAGGTTTGTTGAAAGGACAGAGAGAGACACATACTTTTTTAAACTGTAGGATATTCAAATGAATAGCCGAAAATGTCGGAAGCAGGGTAGATCCAAATTCCTTATCTATATATCTCCTAGAGCTACAACAGCCTACTCAACACTTGTGAGATACTGTAAGCAGTTAACCATCTTCTACAAATTTCTTTTCCATAAACAACCAATTTTTACATATGTATTCCCAGAAAAAATACTTTTTGGTCTTAGTTTGCTTTAGATAGGGCAGATACCTGATGTATGCAGGTCCAGGTTGGGCATAAAATCTCTGCACAATTAGTGGTAGAGCTTCCTGATCTCTCTATATGGAGCAGTAGATCAAAAATAAATGTGTCTTTAAGTCTCCTTAAAATTTGTGGACATTTCACTAAACAGGTTCCTCTGTCCATGTAGCTACAGCTTCTTTTACTACAAACACATGCCTCAATTCCCATCACCTTCTTTCCCAGAGCGTTCTTATTTTCCTCCTTTTCCTCTGTGCCATCTAAAACCTTTCATTTTCCTTCCTCCCACTCCTTATTTCCATTTCTGGCCCGACTGCTAAAGCAGAAATCATATCCATGTCAAAGCCCCAGCAGGTACCATGTGTCTGCCTTGGCACGCTGCCAGGGGCCAGGCCACCTGGCTGCCCTTCCTCCAGTGCTGCACTCTGCCAGCCTTCCCTCAGCATGGACAGAGGCACAAGCTCCTCTCCTACCACCACAGAATTTCACAGGAACTACCAGAACTCCTTCATTGCCCACAGGCTTCTACTGCCTGACAAATTTAAGATGAGCTGGCCAATAGATTAAAAAGCTATCACAGATAACTTGCAGACACAGACATTGTGACTCCATTAGAAAGCCAGTAAATCATTACAATTATGCTGAATTTCCTGATACATACACACAAAACAGAATTCTCTTAAACTGGATTTGCATTAGTTAAATAAATGAAGATATTGATTATTTATTTGGATTTCTTTTGTCATCTTGTACTTTTAAATATCCACAACCCATAAAGATCATTCACTTTTGACAGGATTTTTCTTCCAGAGTGCATGCATCACTGATTATAGTCTGGCTCATGTACAATCAGAGTTCCATTACTTCACACTGTAATTAAGGTTATGTGAATCAATTACTAAATTAATTCCAAGGTTATAAAGCTATCATTAAATTCAGAGAATGATTCAGGGAATTAACAGGTAATGCCTCAGATAAAACTGCCTTGAATGTTTTTCTCCCAACAGCAAGAGTGCCTCCTGAAGTTTCTTAAAACTAGTTTAACAAATTAATTGGTGTCAGAAATAATGGTCCTACTCTGGCTTCAGGGTTTTGCCAAGCAACCACAAAAAAGATATTAATTGTTTTGATACTGCTTTAGTCCATATACTGCATTCCAGTTGCTGTTTCCTTGTGTTCCAACACAACAGAATTATAGGTCGTTTCCTTGGCTGACAATGCATATTTAGAATAGCTACATCAGCATATTTAAATGTGTACCAAAAATATAGAAGCACTGGTTCATTACACAAAGTTTGTTTTGAAATTTCCCATTATCTTTTTTAAACTGTAACTTCTTACAAAGTGAACAGATTTACTAGTAGAAAACAACTTCAAGTTGCAGTCACCAAAAACAGTACACAAACCATTCAAAAATAAATCTGGTTTGCATAATTTTTTAATTTGAAAAAATAATTTAAAGGCAATGCTGAAATGCAGACACAGGAAAAAGGAATATAAACCTTTGAAATAATAGAATACAAACAAATTACACATGGAATATTCTTCACTTTATGATAAACTATGCTAATGTTTTTAGTTTTTCCTGCTTAGGAGTCTGTCAAGCACTTCTCTAAGTTCTTTTTACAGTACTATGATTGACATAGGGGTGACTTAACTGCATTAAGACGACTTCAGATTTTAACATTGATCTTCCCAACTTGCATCTGTTTTATTTATAGGGATAAATTACTATATTGCAAGAGTTGCTTACCACACAATCAGAAAAACATCTTCAAACTGCCTCTTCCAAAATACAATTTTAAGCTTCTTCAAAGACCAGCATTTTTCCTACATAGTCTTTAGTCTGCCTTTAAAGCCAATTACACTAATCAAATGATAAATAATTTTTATCTTGTTTGTTTGGTTTTTATCTTGGAGATGTAATCACTGAACCACATGTTACTGAAAGAGTTTCTTAAAGCATACCACTTAACGTTTCTTGGCCCAAAGAAGTCATATGTATTGTATGGGATTAAACAACACACAAGATTTTTATTTTGGGGGTAGAGTTTTCATGAGTGGGTTAGAGACGTAGATTCAGCTTTTTAGTCTGTATTGTAAAACCAATTTGTGATTACTTGGACTACTACTGATTTCTTAGACTGAAAGGTTGCATTCGTAGGAGATTTCAGCACCAATACATAATATCATCAGAAATTTAATGCCATTTAGTAATTTTAGTTAGCTCCTTGTTTTATCAGCACCTGAATTAATATCATAAAATCTTACCACTCACTATGAACTGGCTTAAAGCAAAGTAGATTAAATAATTAATTGTAGGAGAGGAGGCAGCAAAATAAAATTAATGGATAGTCACCACTTTGACTTGGGCTGAGACAGACAGCGCAAGCTACAAGAAACACAGAAGTCAGGAAATATCATGACACCTAATCATTAATTCTTTGCCAGTGTTTTTGTCTAACACCACAAGACAGAGACAAATAATATCCCTCTGAAGGATGTCTGGTACTAACAAAAGCTGTTCACGTACTACATGAGAGGCAGCATCACTTGAGAACATTTTTCCTTTTCAGCCTTCTCCCCCCTTAGACCCTGGTCTTGCTGTCTGCTCCAAAACAACAGATCAAAGCATCTAAGGGGAGCTGATGAAACGTGCAACAACCCAAATATCCCAAAGCAGAAGCTTCTAGGTTTAGGTCTGACAGCAGCTGGTAAAGCTGGCAAAATTGTGCAAATACAATTTCAAAAGAAGTAGTAAAAAGTTAAGAAATTACAACTTTGAAAGAATTACTGACACTTCTATGTCCTTGCAGTGCCTGGGAGCAGAAATTTCTCCTGCTGTTTTGGCATAAGGTACTAGAAGGCAATAAAAACTAGCTGATTGCTCCCTCTGGTTTTGCAACAGTATTCTGATAGTTTCAATCACAATCAGGGGGTCACTCGGTTTGCATCTGAGGCAAGAAATCCAACCAGGGTTCAGGGTACAAATACCAACACCAAGGAGCATTTTTATCCATATAAGATCTGCATATAGTTACTCTATCACAATATATTCCAATATTTCGTAATCACCTGTTAGGTCCTTCTTAAGAACTACCAAAAAAAAAAAAAAAAAAAAAAAAAAAAAAAAAAAAAAAAAAAAAAAAAAAAAAAAAAAAAAAAAAAAAAAAAAAAAAAAAAAAAAAAAACAGCAAAACTTACTTTCTGGTTTCCACACAGCAGAAAATTGCTTACTAAAGCTACTTCCAACAATAAGGAAATAAAGGAAAATAAGGTGATGCTTTTAAACTGCTGTTCACTGTCTGTTTTGAATAAAAATCCACTTATATTCATTCCTTGGAAGCCATCCACAAGAAAAAGCTGGTATATTCAGTGAAACAAAACAAAGACAACAGTCTGCTCTGCATAACATTAAGAAGAAAAGTGTATAGGATGAACATTGATCTTAAGATTTGGAAGACTGGTTGCTACTTCTTGCCTGATTTCTGTCAAACCTGAAAGTACATTTATACAACTTACTTGGCAGCATTTTCCTCACTAATACATCTGAAAAATTCCACTCACTCTAAAGCAATCTTTTTAAATGGTGAGACATGGCAGAATTTGTTTTCTTCTTATTTGTAACCATGCAATAAAATTTTGGTTTTGAGCTGTACATTCCACAACAATTTTGCAATGTCATGAAGCATGTAGGCACACACTGGAAATGTCACAGAATGTGATTTTTCCCTTCAAAATGAAACATATGGCATTTCATATTACCTAGTGCACAACCTGAAATAAGCATATAATTTTTTTGGTATGTGTGCACATTACAATACAAGCGTAAAGACATTATTTTTAGTAAGGTTCTTGTGCATACTATCAGCACCTGTAGCTGGATTAACCAGGCATGGTGATGATCATACAAATTAGCAGAATTTCTTTTCTACATATAGGTTAATCTTAATTTCTATTATTATGCAGGAGCAGGAATGTTTTAATTCTGTCTAAAAAAGGTGTAATTATTTTCTATTTGTTTGTGTTCATTCCAGCAGTTATCAGTTTGCCCCATGTTTACTGCTACTCAATTACTTCATAAACAGGAAACTTAATACATATTTATCTATTACTACTATCATGATGAAATATTACTTATTCTCATTGATACACTTCATGAGACAATGTTTTTGGCTCTGCATAATTATTAGAAGTTTGACAATAATTACATAACTTAAACTGACTTCTTCATTGTTCACTGAACTCCTTTATTTCCCATGACTTTTTGCAGATGACAGAATTCCATGTCTTGATCTATGACCTTCATAGTTCAGTATGTAATATTGCCTAGATAAGCAAGTAAATACACTGAAAAACTCCTCTTTAATTTTATCCATCATACAATGTTTCCCATATCAGCCTTCAACTGTATTAATTAGTATATAAATTAAGAGAACAAGTGACTTACAAAGTTAAAAACACACTAGTATCTTTTGCCAAATGATTTTTGTTTAAATTCACACAGTTTTCAAAAATTTTACTTACCTCAAAAGCTAAAGCAAGCAAAAATACTGTAGTGTCCTGAAGTCCAAAACACATGAAATAATCGAATACTAACAGTTTCTTGCATCATTATCATACTAACATGTTTCTTGCTACATACATCATACCAAATATTTTTCATTTCAGTTCGTGCTAATGAAGCTTACTTTAAAACTCTGCCACATATTCACAGCAATGGATTTTTTTTGTAATTTAATACTAGAGAAAGAAAATATCTTGCCAACTCACTAGCTGTCACGCCTGTGAGTAAGCAGCGCTCCAGCGAAGACAGAGGTGGTGCTGGTCAGAGCGCTGTAGCGTGGCTCACAGACTCCCACAGGGACACCTAGGCATCAACACTGCATGCCGACTTCTCCATCATCTCACTCAGCTGTCATGATGCCTTAAGGTTTAGCTTTCATATTTTCCAGATTCTGTACTGCATTAGTATATGACTGAACTTCATGCAAAGTGTTAACGAGTTCTCTTCACAGTTTAGTTAGAAAAAAAAATCCTTTTCCAGCCCCAGAACCAAGGACACTGTTACAGCTTCAGGCCCAACAGCGAACTGAGGAAAGCAGTCTGGGAGAATGGGACTTCATAACCTGAAGCTGTAATTGGACAATTAACCCCAGTATGTAAATGGAACAAAACTTATAAAAGTGTGAAAACGTGTGACCTGTCATCCATCTTGGGTGGAGCCTCAGCCAGGCTCTTGTACTGCCCAAGGTGTATCCTTTAAAGGTCTTTAAATAAATACTTACTTTACTCCTTTAACACTGTCTAGCCTCTGTTCTTGGCAGCCTCTCAAGGCATCAGTCAGGGACAGCAGAGCAGAATTGGGCCTTAACAAGAGCAACAAGCACTAGGCTGAATACAAAACAGACTTTGACAAGGAAACATGTCAGAAAAACATATGCAGCATAAGATTATCAGTAGAAAACATATATAGCTGCAGACAAAGGAGGAGACTGGTTAAACAAATTTAAACTAGTCAAGTGATAAAAATAACATGAGTATGAGCAACTGGTATAACACTGACGTATTTTTCCTAATTGCAATGCCATCATTAGACATCATTCCTGGCCTTGGGAAATTTTCCAAATTAGAATTTGGCTGTATTGGAGCTACTATGAGCAGTTTTAGAGCCACATAAAACCACCTTATGTGCTTGACAAATACACTCCCTGAAGCACTCATCAGGTGTTGAATTTTCTTTTTTTCCTTTTAATTTGAGACCATAAGGACTATGAATGGCACCCAGCTGATTAGGTTAAAAACTCACATTGAGTTGCAAGAAAACATGATCCAGCACAACTGCAAGTAGGAAGAATCTCTCAGAAACAAAAACGTAAGCTTACCCACCAAAAGAATATTTCCAACTCCTGTTACAAGGAAAAAATCCAACAAAACAAAAACCAACTAAAAACCCTCAACACTAAAAAACTCTCTTAAAATGCAAACCCTTGACGGCTTTCTAAAGCCTTAAAGCCTCAATAGTAGCTGAATTTTGTTCCAAAAATAATATTCCTAAACCAGTTCCATAATTTTAACTTTAGCTTCCCCTTCCATCCAGTTGAGCTTGAAGATTATCACTATGCTGTATAAACTTAGGTGTCTTCTTTCATTACAGATCAGAGTTGCTAATTACTAGCTGCATCTTTATTGAAGTTGCAGAGTATTTCAGGAATGTTTAATGTGAGCAGCAACCAAAGGTGCAGGGAAGAGAGTCTTATACAGTGAACAATTTTCTTATATAAGACCATGATTGCACAGAGAAATTTGACCATTTATTTTATATTTTATCATAAGTTTTTAGTGTAGTTTTTCTTATATTAGCTTCTTTACAACAGATGAAAGTAGACAGATATGCTGGAAGAAACCAAGCCTGGAGTGTAAAAGCCTCAACAGAGTGACAGAGAAAAACAGAAGCAGATCACAAAGCTAAAATTATACAAAATAAAAGGCTGTACATGGACAATAAAATACAGATAAACAATACTGCCTTTTTTTTATTTCTTTCCCTTGAAACCAAGTTTCAGGTCATCTATACTGAAAGTTTCAGACAAACTAGAGTAAAATTAGAGAGGATTTAAATGTTAAGCCTCTATGAAATAAAGTTTTAAAATAGATAATGTAGGATTAAATGTCTTATTTACTTCTCTCTCCAATTCTAACAAAATCACCTCATTTAGATGAAATGGAAAAAAGGAAGAAGTAGATGTTAAAGATGCAAGGTAAATTACCAACATCTGTTGTGAATGAGTTTTGGCTCCTTCAAGAGTCCAAGGTAGATAAAATTTATCCCTTAAGCATAACTATGTACAGATGAGTTAGCTTCCTGATAAAGGATAACAATTCTGCAAGTAATTTTTCACCACTTTTATAATTACTGGTGGGGAAAAGACAAGAACCATAAGAAGGTCAAAATGAAACAAAGTTGCTATGAATGAGACATGCTAACTTAAGAGTAACTGTCAAAAGAAGTCAATATCAATGTAAGGATTTATGAAGAGAAATTAAATCCAAAATGAAAAAGTTTTGCAAGTAAATTTAGTGTCTTCTTTCAGTTATCACTGAAATTCATGAACAGGATATTTGGCTTTGGCTCAGCATCTGCTGACAAACTGCAATTCAGTTGATAACTCCTGATAAACTGTTGATATGCATATAACATTTTATTCTTTAGCTAATTGTTAGAATAATAACTTGTCCTTTTAATTTCAAAGATAACCTCTCATAAATTCCTTATAATAACTGCACTTCTTGTTCTGGGCTCAAGACATTTCAGAGATAAACTCAATGGACATGATATATATGTTGGCTGAGCTGATAAAACAAAAACCACAGAACAATAGAAAAAATTCTTCCTGTTATTTCTGCATTTGGCTGAGTTTCTCTTATGATAACAGATGAAAAGTATTACTAGTACTAATCAGAAAGGTGACAAGCAGCCTGAAAAGTAGCATAAAGAGCTTTCTTGTTGATTTTATCTATTATGAAAAAGGTCTTTCAATAGAATTTTTTTTTTAGCATATTCTACAGAAAGTTACTGAAGAGGATTGGTTCATATTCTACTGCAGAGCAATTTAAAAAAAAATGTTAGAAATAAACTACTTTTCTGTCAGATTCCTAGAGCAAAGAACTTGAATTTGATTAAATCTTAGAGGACCTTTCCGCCAGCTTGAAGCAATTTGAAATGAATAACTATTTCCAAATAGGAATATAACTTCAAAAGCATATGCATCATATGCCTTAAAGATATAATTCAACATAAATAGTTAGATACTTGCCTGAGCAACCTTTTTATTTTCCTTGAAGAAAACAAAACCAAAAAAACATCAGGATATGTTTTGACAGTATTTAATATCTGTGGACGAAAGAAGTATAAAGTGCATTTTTTGGTAGTGATGAAAAAAAGTTAAATTTATGCAAGCCAGAATAATTTTGTCCTTGTTAAAGGAGCTGTGAAAGTCAATGCTAGCACTCATATAGCCAAAAAGAGTTTCTTTACTTTTAGAACAGTGTACAGATTAGTCAGAACACCCATGCATCAGGCAGCAAATTGATCAGAGAATTTATTGTGCTCCAGTTTAGAACTTCATGGCTCTTCTTACATTCATCTGAAATATTGTGTGCAGGTGAATTTCAAAGAAACAATTTCAACCTTGTATGGCAAACTTTATATCCCAAGAGACAAGCAGGGGAGAATGTTTATATTTCAGCCTGAATTAGCAGTGCCTCCTGGCCGCAAGGAATGCCAGCAGCATCCTGGTCTTTGCTAACAGGAGCACAGCCAGGAGGCTGAAGGGAGGATTAGTCTCTCCTACTCAGTGCTAGTGAGACATTATTTAGAATGCTGTGTCCAGCTTGTGACTCTCAGTACAAAGCAGGTGTTGAATAACTGAATCAAGTTCAGCAAGGGAGGGCTAGCTAAGTCAGGCTCTTGCCCTTTGAGAAGGAGCTCTTTGCACTGAGCTGGAAGATGAGACACAATGAACATGAACTGAAAAACACCAACTGCAATTTGATATAAGGGGGAAAAGGATTGTGGTGGGGAGCAGAGAAATCACTGTGGGGATAATTAGGCAGTGGAACAAGTTCTCCAAAGACATTGTGCAGTTTCCATCATCGTAGATTTTTAAGACCTGGTCTCGACTCTGTGTTGATCCTGCTTTGAGCAAGAAGTCAGAGTAGGGGACCACCCAAGGCCCCTTTGAACCCAATTATTCTATAATTGTAATGCAGAATTATACACACATATTTTTGGAAGAAACAGAGCCTTTGATTTTGATGGTTGTCCTGACTATCTGAAGACTCGTAGCAGGCAAGAGTCTCCTGTTACAAACTGCCTCTGTTCAAGAATCACAGAAAGTAAAAGAAAAACTTCTGGAAAAACAGAACATGTGACTGGAATTTCAACTGACTCCCAGTGCAGTGCTGCTAAAACACAAAGGGATTTTGTTGATTTTTCTTTTAGTTTAACCCTTTGCTTTAAACCTACATGCATGCAGACATACGTAGTGTTTGAAACGCATCCACATATACATTATACACACATATATAACTAGCCAGGACCTATTTTGCGAGATCCAAACACACCACTACAGACTCTGTTTTTAAATATGGGCTTAATTCTCTCTCATGCTTTTCCCCAGTTCCATGTATTCAAGTCTATTCCCACCAAAAGAATAAAAAAATATAGCAGTATGGACACAGTGTTTCTCCATTATTGAAGGGGATGAATTCGTTGAGCCACCAGTCACTTTATCAGGCTGTTTACAGTATTGCCATTAAAGTAAGTTGGTTAATTAGTTCACATAAAGAGGGGTGATACTAAGGCCTAGAACATGAAGTCAATTAGTTATAATCAGGATATCGAGTTAATTAATTTAAAAATGAAAACAAGTTCAATTTTCACTAACAATTTAATTTTTATTTTTGATGTCTATTCCATTTTCAAATTTCAGAGTATGCTGTGATGCTAAGACACACACACACACACACTTCAAATTAAACCTAATTTGAGCATTCCAATAAAGCATCAATACTAATTTGGTGTTCATTTTCAGCTCCAGTCATGAGAAGTTATAGGCAATTTTGCTGTTAGACAAAAGTAGACACTCATTTAGACTGGAGTTCAACAGAACTCCATATGAGCAAAACTAAATAGCAGATTAACTTATCTAACTCCCTTTAGACTCATGGAAAAAGAAGAAAAAATTACTTCATTCTGCATGGAACTAGCCCACCCATGACCATATATAAGAATGGAATCCCTTATGTTGAGTTATAATTTCAAACAGGCATCCTTATCAGTGACAAGGAAGGGACCTTCTCAGCAGGAAAACATGGTTTGGAATCCTGGTTGTGAAGCATGAAGTTATGCACTACAAGAGTTCTCAGATGAAATAAAA
>WAAG01071002.1:4318-17689 GCA_013390105.1 Tichodroma muraria | reverse complement strand
TGCACACCCCCAGCCACAGCGACTGCCGTCCTGAACTCCTCTGCAAAGATTCAGAGAAGCCTCCATAAGGTTGTGGAGGGATGAGCAGATCAGTGTCCCAGCTGGACACGCACACTTGGCAGACTGAGGTAACCCCAGGCATTTATAAAGACAACAGCAACTTCCAGAAATTACCTGCTCTGTATAGGAGTTCTCCTTGCAAACATCAAACAGGGGACACTAACTTTGGCCCCTAAAAATTAGATGTGGTGGAGTGCTCTCTGACAACCCTGTCATTTCTAATGCTGCTTCTTCACATGAGGGACTGTGCCTGTGGGGTCTGGGGGCAGAAGCCAGCTGGAAGTACTTGCTGTGTGCTGTTCAGAGGGTCATTGCTGTTCAGAGGGATGTTTTGTACCCAAATGATCAGCAAGACACTGAGGGAAAATTATTTCTCCCAGACACCTTCAGCAATTCATATTACTACCAAGTATACTCCAGGCTCAAAATACAACTGTCTAGTCTGCAAAGCCTTCCCATGGCCTTAGGACACCAGTCACCAAAAAGAAAATTAGATACGATTTTACCAATAGGCTTCTCTGCTGAGAGAAACTTTTTTTACATATACATAAATATTTTGGTCCTCTAAATGCACCTTCTTGCAAAAATAGCTGTCAAGTAGACAGCAATGGAAAGCTGTAAGTAACACCAGGCTATGATTTACATTCACCAAAACAGTTGGAGCTACTTAAGGATAGGCTCCAGCACAAGGAATTCTTCCTTCAAACAGAATTGAACCCATGTAACACCTCAGGCAGTGAGAAAAATTTGTCCAAAACGTTGCCATAACAGCCCCATGATCAAAAGAAGAGGGAATAAATAAGTCTCTTATGACAAAAGGCTCATCTTTTTGCTCCAGGGGGTCTGTCCAAGCAGTCTCTCCACAATGTGCAGCAGGAAGCACAAAGTTCAGCAGGCACCCTCTGGAGACAGGGAACTCACCGAGGTCAAGAGCAAAGGGTGGCAATGGCTTTCTCCAGGGCACCTCTTGAGCTATCCACCCATATAACTTTAACCTCACTTACTATTTAAACTGATTTACATTTGTTTTGCTTGCTAATGAACCTGTCAAAAGGGGATTATAGACCCTAGCAGGATTTCCCAGCTCTCTTGGTCTCAGGCCTTCTTCTGACTGCAGAGGGAAAAAGCACAAGGTTTGGCCATCACTTGCATTTCAACAACTATGGATCACACAGTTCCATATCACAGAAACTGTTACAAATGCTTAAAATATTCCCCCTCAAACCACTCAAGTTTAATTTTTCTCATAAAAAAAAAAAAAAGATTTAAAATAAAAGGCATGTTTCTTCAAACCAAAACACTGTCAGATCAGACACTGGCACAAGTTCAGACCTAACATTTGTGAGGCTAGATCAAAGCAGAACCCCAGAACTAAAAGGCAAGGAATGAACAGGTCTGAATCTCTGTGCTGTGGGTTTTTTGGAAAACCAATGTTGTTCCTACTGTATACATTATTTAAAGGTAATGGGCAAGGCATTTCCCAATGTAACAGGAGGGTGCAGGAGTACAGCACATCCAGGAATCACATTCAAGCAGAACAGACCACCAAGATGGGAGGCAACAAGAAAGGCCCAGATGGAAGTAGTGTAAAGTGGATGCTGAGAGCTGGAAGGAAAATTTTCTGCAAGGATTACAATGCCTCAGAATGAGCACTGGGAGCCTCGGGCAAGTGGCTGCTTTGTTGGCCCCTAAGCAAAACTCTGTTTTATTACTTGAACGATTGGAAGAGAGGTCCCTCTTCTCTGTCCCTGAAGACTATCTCCCCGCTGCTCACTCTGCACTTCTCCTCTCTGCCCCCTCCTGTGCATAACACCAGTACAGCGCTATGAAATGAGGCACAGGGACAGAGCTTGCAGAGACCTGCTCAGGCATTTTAAATCGCAGTTCTGTCTGAAGCTGCTCAGAGCAGATTAAACATGCAGTTGTAAAAACACCCGGGGTAAAATCCCAGCCCTGTCACATTAATGGCTCCCATGTTCAAAAGCTTACTGGAGCTTTGCACAAAAAGAGGATCATGCACACAATTTTTGGCTGTATACAGAGAAATAGGGAAATTATTTCAGCCTATAGCACCCACATCGCTGGTCTCTGTCCTAAACCATGGACAAATAACATCCAGAAAAACATCAGAGGATCGAGACACTCAGGTCAATAAGCTGGCCGCCACCAGAACAGGGGGACTGAGGCAAAGATTGACAACTGAGACCTTGTTGACACTCAGTTATCAGCTTCACGTTATCTCTTTTAATATCATTTGAACACTGCTCTGCTGCCAAAAATGTGTGGAAATTTCAGAGACTGAGGGCCTTGCAGCAAGGTCAAACTCATGCACAAAATCAAACGTGATGCTGAGCACTTGGAATTACAGCCCACTGGCATGGGGCAACCTGCCAGCCACTCACAGGGTCAGGGACTCTCACCCCAATGGGACCTGTGGGAATTCCCAGTGCTCAGGATCAACTTCTCTGTAGACAACAAAATCAAACACTATACTGAATCATCATTCCACCATGGTCCTATTCATTTCAAGAATTTATTTCTTGGATCAGGAAAAATGAAGAAAATTCTCTTAACCTGTGAGGGCTGTGAGGGGAAAAAAAAATTGGTTCTGTGCCTTCTCTTGTTCGCATTTGGAATTTGTTTCCTCCTGTAGAAATCCAAGGGTCACAGCCTAGACAGCACATAGACCCAGGGGAAGGTGATTTGAAAGTGCTCTTTATTTAGTTTGCCTGAGCTCAGAGGAAAGAGCAGCAAAGGAGAACAGATCATTTTGGAATCCAGGAAGGGGTGTAAAGAAAGGCTGAAAGGTCCCCACCGAGGCTGTCATTCTAAAGGCCTCTCAAACAATGCTGAAGAAATACTTCATGACACATGGGAAAGAATATCAGCATACACCATGCATTTTATGGCAAACCTTGGTTAAGCAAACATGCCAGATGCAACAGTCCCATTGGGCTCTATGTTCAGATTTTGTGGATACTTCCAATTCAATACATATTTACTCAATTCCCAGCTTCAAGATACACCAATCTTTTAAGAGATCTTAAATGTGGAGATGAGGTGGCATATGCCTGTGTAATTCAGCTACACCTGTCACCAATTCCTTTGCAAAGATACAAACAAACCATGTTTGCAGCACACTTGCCTTACTCTACAATGTCACCAATGGAGGGTGAAAGCATGCCAGATATTTCCATCCAACTGCTAAATCTGAACTATTTTGCTTATAGAAAATCTGCCAACAATAAAACTAACTTAATTCCAGGTGGTCAGCAGTGGGCTGGGTGGACCAAAAGGGCATTAGTACTGTCCACACAAAAACATCATGTTTTAGCCAAGAACATTTAAAAAAGAAAAACCCTGGATGACATACTTTCTGTGCATGATCCACTAAATGTATTGCTCCAGATGATCTGAGTTATATCTTGCATTTGCAGATTTATTTCAAAGGGCATTTATGAGTAAAAGAAGAAAAACCTGTAATAAGAGTCTTCAGTAGTTCTCCTGTGAATAGGGGCTGTTGCTTTTATTGAGATAAGGAGAAATCACCATGCTAACATCAACAATGTGTGAAAGCTAAAAGTCAGCTCTGGCAAGAACAGAACTCTTGCTAAGAATTGACAAACTTTTCAAATGTGACTAAACTGGGGCAAGGCCCAAGGTCTCCTAAAGCCACAGCGATATCTGAGGAAATACTTAAATCCTGAATGTATCAAAGACAACTCTATAGTGTCTGGCTCCTTCTGATGTCTCTACCCTAAACACTTCAACTATATCAATCAAAGCTACAACTCTAAGTTGAAAGAGTTTTAAAGATGGTCTGGGTTTATCAAAATGAAAAAAAAATGCATGTTTATTTTCTGAAGTTTAAGGGCTATCCCTTGAAGTGCAACCAGTGCAAAAATGCATAGCTCATTCCTTTCTCTGATACAGTCTCAGCAGAGAGAGCTTTGTGTGATGCTCTGTTTCAGCAGGAAAGCTGCTAGTTGGCTGACAGGTGACCCCACAATGGGTGATGTCCTCAAGAGCCATTTCACAGCCTTCAATGGCAAGTTACTACCAATAAGCCTGGTTTGGCCAGCTAGGTCTAAGTCCAGCCCACAGACTGACCTGTCATAGTCCTGCTGCGCTGTACCAGAGCCTTTCCAAGGAAAGGTGGAGTCCTGCACCTAACTCAGGCCTGAAGCACTTTCACCTCTTCTCTCAAAGACCACACCATTGCAAATGAAGCACAGAGGTGATGGAAAACCTGCCAATAACACCAAGTGCAAGCTGAGAAGGGGTGAAAGTGGTGTCCCACTCACATCTGAATTTGCAGTTTGCTCTCTACAGAATTTTACTATTTAAAAAATGTTTTTTCACCTTACATTGTAAGCAACAAAAACCTTACAGGTAGAAAGCAATATGTTCATTCTCTGTTAGCTTTAGCTACACATACCAAATGAAAGAGAACAAAAAAGTCTTGCAAGTTGAGGATAAAATGACAACAGAAAAAGACATGAGGGTAAAAATCTTAAATTTCTATCCTACCTCTTTTAGTAAAGAAAAATCTTAACTCATACTACTTATTACCCCTGATTGTTCAGATTCATTGAGACTGTGAACACACTATGAAATGAAAACTTTCTTCTTCATACTTCCAATGAATTAGAACATAATACTGTGCCCAAATTCTTGGGTCACCTTCTGACATAAAGGTCTCAGCCCTGATCTCTAGAACAACACAATTAAAAAGAATTTGCCTAGCTGATATGAAACAGAGCTTCCAAAATGTTTGTGACATGAACCTTAAATAAGCTGTGATAAAAATGGTTTTCAGAACCAAAATAAATGCCAACACTGGAATACTCTGAAAACTCAATCTAAATAAATTAATCTGTGATTAACACGTTTTCATCATATTCTACAGAAACAGTGTTTCTTCTTTGGGAAGACAGTGCTTTTGTGATTACTATTGGGAGACTGGGTATAAGTCTCCCTTCATCTTGATTACTTATTTCACACACACACACTCCTCCCACCAGTAAGTTCTGATACTATCTTTACTTTTACATTCTGGGAGTGACTTGCAGCAGCATTTTCACCCGTGTGGCCAACATCTATCATGTGTGCTTTGCGCTGCCTCTGAATTGATTCAGGAGTCCCGTGTGTGCACTGGGATCTCTTGCTTCAGCACACATGCCACCGGCTGTTTATGATAATGACAGGCAATGGTGCAGCTTCTACTAAAAGGAGTTCCTGTTTCATGGTCCCATACTAAGAGCCCCCTGGGGAAGTTACATGTCAGAGTTGAGTCACTCTCGCAGTTCATCACTGCCAAAAGTAGCACGTCCCATGCTCCAGCCCCGCCCTTTCTTCTCTCCATCCCAGCCATGCTAACACACCCTTTCTCTTGCATCAAACTAATGTTCATTAGAGCCTTCACTGAGCTGATTCAGTTCATTAACCCAGGAGCAAACAATTCACTTTTTTGTCATGTCAGTTTTCTTCCAGGCCAGCGAGTGGAATCTGTTTCACGCGGGGCCTGACTAGCGCTAGGCATGCTGCTGGCCAGGGGCAATAACTGGCCAGGGGCAGGGGAGAGGAGCCATAAGAGCAGGACAGGGCCCTGGATACCCCAGCACAAAAAGAGATGATCAGCTGTAACACATCACTTTACCTCAAGCAGTCTGACCCTGAGGGAAGGAGGTTTCCTATCAGCCAAAGAGTGAAACATCTGCAGCTCTTCTTGAGCTCTCAGCAGTATGCCATGAACCCTCAGCCCAGTAAGGAAAGGCCCTGACAACCAACAGGGACATTCTGGACCTTATCTAATACCCTATGGGCAGCCAAGGCAAAAAGTAAATTTGATGCACTCATTACAGTTGCT
The DNA here is from genome assembly GCA_013390105.1 of Tichodroma muraria. NCBI lineage: Eukaryota > Metazoa > Chordata > Aves > Passeriformes > Sittidae > Tichodroma > Tichodroma muraria. Next base: position 11,760 of record WAAG01071002.1, on the reverse strand, counting down.
GGTGGTGGAGAAACGCACGCTGCAGCTTTCTGTGCTTTCCCATGGCTAACAGTTTTAAGATGGCTTATACTGAGTGGGCGTTTCACCACCTGTAACCAGGTGGGGTTTTTTGGGGAAAAAACAAAACTCAAAACAGGTCTGCACAGAGTGAGAGATAAAGGAGATACTGGAAAGACACAAAGTTTGTCATATTCCTAATCCTAAAGGCCTTTCTCTTTCTGTCCTTATTGCAGATCACCTGTCTCTCCCTAACTACTCCTGCTCCTTGCCAGCATTTCAGATGACTTCTTCCTATTTGCATGCCTCCTCATGCACAGAGACCCTACGTAATTAGCTTGATACAGCTCCTGCAGCTTTTTCCTTCTATAAAGCCTCTAAGACCATTGCTCTACCATGCACGTTTACAAGAAATCAACTATTAATTAATATCCAGAAAGCAAAATTCTTACAGTTACATGTTTATATTTGCACACGAATATGTATCAAATACCTGTATACTTAAGTATCTGTAATATATTTAATATTACCCTTTCCCCTCTCCCTTTATTCTTTGAATGCCAGGGCAGCTAGGTGCCACTGGAGCTTCATTTCTGTATCATGGAAAACGTCATTTTAAGGTACAATGTTACACTACACTGGAGGTTAGCCTAGCTCCGTCCAGTTTCTTCGCACAAAAAATAACACACATCATTGAACCTGACAGTGTGAGCTGACACTCCCTTCCAACAATTAAAGTGTTTTGTTACTTTTCCTTAACAATAGCTAGGAGGGAAAGGTTCCTTCTCCACAGCTGTTTCTTGAAAACCTCCAGTATGCTACAATGACTGACAGACCTTTCAATAGAGGAGGTTGGACATTTATTCATCATGAATTGATCCAAGCCTTTGATAACCCGATAAAAGGATGCAGATGACTGCTTTGGTAGAGTCAGGATTTCAAAGACTGTAAAACAGTGGGTATCATAAGTACTTAACCCATTTTATCAAAAGCAGAGTCAGTCTGTGTAAGTCATTTGCTCAGTGATACTCATCTACATATTAGCCTTACACACACAATCTGACCTCCAATACATGTCAGTTTTCAGCTTTTCCTACTGTGTTTTGCATCTCATTGCTTGTAACTTCCCAGCCAAAGTGAGTTCAATTAATAAAGCTTGTGCAAGCAGCTCCCCCAAAACCTTCCCCTGTCACCACCACAGCATCCATGATACCATCAGTACTGTGTAAACATCTACAACAGAAACTTCTCTAAAAGCCACTCTTGCCACCTTTCAGCTCTTCGATGAATTGAAACACTGATGCTGTGCAGTGAAAACTCCTGCAGCTCTGAAAATTATAAAGCAGGAAAGCAGACAGGTCCCTTTAGGTTATAAAAGAAGTTATGGTTTCCTTCCAACAACAGTTCCTATACCCTTTGATATTCTATTTTATCATTTCCCCCAATTTTGCAGAACAGCAGCTGTCATAACAGAGCTCATCTTCTGCACTGCCTGTCAGTGCACGGAGGGGGATCGGTGAGGACTGAGAAAACACTTGTTGGGAATCTTCAGCTTGCTATGAGGCGAAGATGAGTCACTGCCTGACCCGGGAGTCAGGGGTCACCCCCTCTGGGGAGTCACCGCCTTGTTCAGTCCACTCACAGCTAATCCTCTGTGAGTGGCTCTTGCCAAAAGATTTCTTTATCCCCTTGACTGAAAAAAAATAACAACAGAGTTAACAAGCCCAGTAAAAATCCATGAATCAGGCAAATCCTCAAGGATCAAGTGGGGAGTGGGAGGGAACATAAACTAATCCAAGAGTCCAAAATGTCTTTTGCCAAAGCCTTTTAAAAAACAAAAACTTCACAAAACTTCACTAGGGTCTCCTCGTTAGTGGCGATTACAGGGGAGGCATTTCTTTCTTTCTTTACTAAGAATCTCTTCTCAACAACACAAACAAGGGTGCCCATTGACGTGGTGCAATGCTTTCTAATCCATCTGAGCAGCTGGCTTTGTATGTCTTTTATACATACTGATGGAGGAAAAAGGAGGGCTTCTTGGGGAGAAGAGCCTCCATCTCTTCAGTGAAAATACTTGTTTTACTGCTGGATGGCCTGCAGTGTTCCTGGGGAATACATACAATTCTTTTTCTTTTATAGAAACATTTTACAGTACATAGTTTTGAATATCAGCAGTGACTCACTGAAGTTATAGGCATAATTTTCTTCTTTGTTCCCCAAGAGAAAATTACGAACACCTCAGACATTGGTTCCGCCACTAGTTTTCAAATCCGCAAACACCAGCCCAGATTTCCTGGGGTTAAAATAAAAGCATTAGTGATGTCACTGAATTTCAGTAGATGCCTCACAAATGAACAGGACAACCAGGGCAGCATGTGCACAAGAGAGAGCAAAAGCTTCCTCTGTACAGAAGGGCCTGGATATACCTGTGAACTGCCTGCAATGCCAGCTCACAGTGTTCATTTCCTAGATCTATCTAAGGGGTCCAGCATGGGAGAGATAAACCCTCAGCTGCTGCCACAGCTTCCAACGGTTCCTAGCTTGCACCAGCACCTTTGCAACAACTCAGAGCTGCAGGAAGCAAGCACTTCCCTCCATTCCCTGTCCCTGCCATGTAGCCCCATGCGCTCCCAAGGGCACTTCCCTCCTAAGCTCCATGCGCTTCCAAGTCTCCAGCACTTACTTTTCCTTTCACAGAGCAAGTAACACCCAAAAACCCAAGCAAGCAGCCAAAAAAAAAGCCACAAAAAACAACAACCAGAAAGAAAAGCTTTTACCAAAAAGTCATTACTACAACGGGTGGGAATGAACACCGACAAGGCAAAATCCTTCTCATCACAATCTACAACTTCCTCATGAGAGCAAGAGGAGGGGCAGGCACTCATCTCCTCTCTATGGTGACCAGTGACAGGACCCAAGGGGATGGCCTGAAGCTGTGTAAGAGGAGGTTTAGGTTGGATATTAGAAAATGTTTTTGCACCCAGAGGGTGGCTGGGCACCAGAACAGGATCCCCAGGGAAGTGGTCACAGCACCAAGCCTGGCAGAGTTCAGGAAGCATTTGGAAAAGGCTCTCAGGCGCATGGTGTGAACCTTGGGGTGTCTTGTGCAGGGCCAGGAGTTTGACTCAATGATCCTTGTGAGTCCCTTACAACTCAGTATATTCTGTGATTCCCTTCTTGTGGCGTTATTCTTCTGCTTTGGCTCAAGCTACCTTACAACACAATGTTGCAGCATTTGTCTTTACCTTCCCACTCCAAGGCCTTAGTCCACAATCACTCTCCTCTCTCAAAGTGGTGTCACCAGAAAGCACTTTTACTGTTGGCTTTCCTGTCCTACTGTCCACACAAGTTCTCCCATTTTTATTTTCCAAATGCCAACATACAAACTGTAGCAACAGTGTTGGACTCAGTTTAGTTCTTTTTGATGAATACTAATCCTTGTAAAAAGCAAAATTACACTTCACTTTCAAAGCTTTTATAGGGATTCATATGTTATGAGTTTCCACAAAACTCGGAAACATTCACTGAAAGCTGGTACACAGCTCTGAACAAATTAATATTTGGTATTATCTGATGCAAATTAATTTGAAATTTTACATTGGGTAGGTAATGTAGCTTTTCCCACATATCACCTACTTCATCTACTCAATTACCTTCAGTGAGCTGAATTTTTGAGGGACTTGAATTTTTTGTTTCTTTGTATGAATCATATCAAATAACATGAATGTTGTCTCCCTTGCTTGTCTTGTTCACCCATCATTTTATTTCCCATGCCATGTTTTTTTTATCAAAGAAGTTGTCTGTATTTTGCTTCAGAGATGAGAACAGAATATTTTCCAAACCATCGTTTCTTTAGCAAAACCGTGGGCCCTAGCCCTGACTTGAGGAGCGCAGGTGTAGGTGCTGTAAGGGGCAGCACCAGGAGGTGCTGTGGCAGTGCAGAGCTCTGCTAGAGCAGGTGCAAGACGAGGCTTGGAGTCAACAGTTCACTGTTTTGTCAAATGCTGCTAGGATTCACAGCTGTGTTTTGACCAGCTTCCATAACCTCATGCCTACATGAGAGCCCTTCTCAGGCACAGCTTCCACTGAGCCCCCAAAGCAGTGCAAAGCCTTCAATAGTGCACGCTTGGCAAAGCTAATGCAAACACAGCCTTTATGAGCTCCAGAGACGTGAGTCAGAGCTCACCTCTTTCTGCAGGCTCCTTTCCCTCCCTTCACGTCATTTCCTACTCGGCCTACATCTTCTAAAGCAAAATCTGTTCAGATTTTGTGTGATATCTATAGGGACCGTTCTGCCCAAACATAGAAACGACACAGAAAAGCTGCTTTGAAAGTTGCTAGCAAAGGAAATTTTAACTTTATGAACAATTAGAAATGCATGTGATTACTGGTTTGTATTTTCAAAGAACATATGTTCATATCTATAGTAAAACAATAGGGACGCATGACTGAGAATTAGCATTTAACCCTAGAAACTTTGAAAAATAATTCAGTCACTGCTCTGAAGGTCCCAATCCTTTCCAGAGTTGACAGCTCGGAGGGTAAAGCCACTTAGCCTTGTTTAATGCAGGAATGAAACAACGTGGGGAAGCACTGTGCAAGACAGCCTGGGCAAAGATACACATCTTCTGGGAGCAGTCTAGCTATTCTTTTCCTCTTAAGCCAGTTTCCCCTCAAAGCTCTGAGTAAAGGAAACAAAAAGTTGGATATACTTAAGGCTTTTTAAACACAACTAGGCTCCTTCATTTTTCATGTCTTTCATTTGCTAGGGCTTTGCAACTTGCCTTCAACCTCCCCGCTGTGAAGTCCTCAGTCAAGTCAAACCTGTTTGCCCTTTGTGTGTATGCGAGTGCCCTTAGACCCAAACTCAGCCAACAGTATAGAGTAAACAGACCTACCCAGGGAGGAGCTGGAATTTGAACTGCAAATCATGTGTGTCCCAAACAATTACTCCCTCTCCAGGTGAGGGAATGCAGCAACATTTCTGATGTCTCAGGAAATTTCTCCGCAGCAGTTTGCAAGATGGGAGATCAGTCTTTTTTCATCACAGGCAGGGCAGTGCCTTAAAGAGACTCATCAACAAAAAAACCTGCTCAGCTAACTAGTCTGCTCCTTATGCTTACCTACTGCTGATTTGATGAGCTAATATTTTAAGAACAGTGGGTACATCCCGGAACCGCCCTCTTACCTCAGTGATTATGTCTAAATCGTTCTGCCGAGGATCTTACATAAGACTTGCTTAAGTGATGCATTCTGCTCCTGGTAAATTTAGTTGCTCTAACTAAAGAGGAGTACCACACTGTGAATTTCCCAAACTGCAGAGCTCCAGATTGACCAAAACTGCAGTGTTTGACACAGTGTTCATCCTGTGACTGACCTTTCAAAGAAGATTAAACCTAGGCAAACTATTGAAAAGCCTGAGCAAGCTGAGACCTGGCAACAAAGGCAAACACAAGCACAAAGGAATCACAAAGAGGAAAGAAAAGGGTAGGAATAAATAAGGAAGAGTGATAATCTCGCTCCATCTGAAAAAGCAGAGACCAGACACAGACCTGAGCATGGAGGAGTTTTGGTATGGAGCACCAAGATCTACTCTCTCTACCTCCTCCTCTCACCACCACTGGTTTAGGGATGCTCAGATCTGGACCTGTGAACTCACCTGCTACATATGCAAGTCCTAATTACACTGGATAGTCCACTCATCTCTTGACCACATAATTTAAAATGTAAATGACAGGTCTCAGATAAAGGCTACCTATTTGTGAAAAGAGCATGTCCCATGCAAGACCTGCACATCCTGCTCCCACAGGAAAACATCTCTCTTCTACATTGACTTAGAAGATTTTTCTGAAGACAGGTCAGGGTGGTGGAGGCTGAAAAGGATAAGCTACATAATTGGTGTGGAGGGGTACCAATTCCAGGTAGTAAACTGGAAGAGAGCTAACTTCAGAGAGCTCCATTAAAACCCCAGGTACTAATCATTATTTCATTTTTACTGACTCTTTTCCCAAAGCCCAAGGATTCAGGCTTTGTATGCAGAAAAATGCAAGAAGATAGCATGCACAAAATACATAGCCTACATTTGTCATACACATCTTGTTATCCTTAAGTCAGAACTCAGTGATACTTTGACTAAAATACAGAAAACCTGTGTGACCTTCTTTGTGTAGAGTGTGTATAGTGTTACTTAAAACTTATACTAAATCTGTAAGAAAGGTGGTCATTGGGACTAAAAGTAAAATAAAAATCAAAGCAACCCATGAAACTCAACAGTGGTTGAGAAATACACTAATGAAGGTGGATGGTGCAACCACCATTTGCCTCTCTTGTCATCATGAGGCAGTTCTTATTATGTGATCACGTACTGCCTAGACTCCTGCCTCATTCACTGCATAATTATAACAAAAAGGAAGGTAAAGGTTTTAACGTGAAATGTCTTGGAAGCTGAATGTAGGAGTCACTGTGAGCTTTGCTTACAAGACACATAGCAGAGTCTACACAGAAAGCTAAAAAGCATGTCATAGGCACGAAGTATTTTATTTGATGTGACCAGCCTGGTTATATAACAGGGGCCCAACCTGGGAGAGGCACGAACTTGGGCTCTTGTTGTTGGCAGGTGCTACACTGTGTTGTGACCTGTTCCAGCCACACCCATAATCACACAACGAGCAACAGGTAACTCCTGNTACTAGGCAGGCAGAGATCACTGAAGCAGTTACTCCAGTGTAGTTTTCTAGAAATTTAAGTCTTGTACACAAATGAATTCATCTACCAGTGGCACCACTACTATGAGATTGATCTTGAAACTCTTAGGTTGACTTGTTTCTTCTTACAAATACTTGGATGAGACACAGCTACAGATTTTAGATAAACTGCATCTGTCACTAACTACTCAGACGCAATATTTCTAACAGATGATGGTTTTATTTAGTTTACGATCCTAACTGCACAGTACAAGAACTGAGTCATCACCACAGCCTCTTAGACCATATCTCCGTCTCCCACCTACACATAATGATACTGAAATGGTCAGCCTAATTGCTTTCAAGACAGCCCTAAAGAGCCCAGTAATTAACTTCTCTCTCATGAGGGCCTGCAGGTGTTGGAAGCAGTAAGTCCCATCATCCTTGCTACATCACACCACACAACCAACTCAACAGATGGACATCACTGACCTTCAGGAAATGTTGTTTGACAGACATTTTAAAATACCAGAATCTGTTTGGGAGGTCACATGCAAAGTTATATCTGTTATATCTGGGTGTTTATAGATCTGAAAGCAACCCCTTTTTTACTGAAGAGAGAAGTAGCAATAAAGAGAGAGAAATAGGCAAATGAGGGCACACTAAATGAAACTATCAGAAAGTTACCCTGAAACAAAGAGAAAAAGGACTGCTTCTTGCACTAGTTAATATTCAGCTGCGGAGCATATTGCCACAGGATAC
>WAAG01071001.1:1186-31343 GCA_013390105.1 Tichodroma muraria | reverse complement strand
GTCTGTCCTTTTCAAGTTTAAACCTGCTTTGCTCTTGATTACAAAATTTCTTTTCTTTTGGCAACTCAAATTGATATTTTTTTTTTTTTTTTCTCTGTCTGGTTCACAATGAAACCACGACAATCACTAATGTAAAATTATCTTGGTGTGTGTGTGATTGTACCATTTGCACACAATTTTAACGTACTGGGATTTTCTACTTTGCAGTCAAGCATTTTGAAACCAAGCCTAAGCTGCACTGGGAAAACACTTCCTGCAGATTGTCTCCAGCAGAGGAGCTTGCTGGTTTAGTTGCACCTGCCAGTGTTTTGCTGTGTAGACAAGCCTTGGCATCACATACATTAAAAAGTAAATGGAAGTAAGATCTGTATGGCTAAGTGAATGAGTAACTTGCATATCCAGAGAGCAAGAAAGGCTTTGGCTGGGTTTTCTGTGTTTCAGCTTCTTAAGCAATGTCTCCATTAGTGAGCAGTGCAGTACCTGCAAATTAGTGGGTAGCAGCAGTTGCTCATGCTTATACATCTCCAGCAGATATGGCTTGGGGATTTTACACTATAAACTTCATGGATTCAGGGGATTTTGCTTTGGGTTAGTTCTAATCTGCCCTCCTGCATGAGTGTGCATTTGTTGGTTTGGACTCTCATTTAGGATTTGAGGACTACTTGGAGTGCTCCTGAAATAGAACTTAATGGTCTGTTTACTCACAGAAAACCTTACAAGACCCAAAGCCACTCTGTGAGTCTCACCCTGTGAGACCAGAGCACTGCACAAGGATCTCTCACATGGAGTACACTTTGTATGCCTTCTGGTCCATAGGCTCTCTAAATATGGATGTGGCCACAACATTCAGTCTTCTATGCTGGGATTCTCTTTGGAGCAGCCTAGCAGATTGTAATTTAAAATGGCCAGATTATTCCGGTGCTGAGCACTGTTCATCTGCAGTGGCACTGTTGCCCTGGTGTGAGGCTACAAGGCCCTAAGTATTTGCTTTTGATCTCACTCGGCTGCCAGATATTGCTAAGCCCTTTTCAGTGTGTTGTTTTCTCTGGAAATGCCTTCTTTTAAATGTAACCAGTTTAATTGTGTAGGACTCTGATTAGTATTATTCTGCAGTGCAGAGATCTTCTGCATATTGAGTAGTTGAGCAAGATGCAGCCTGGTCACAGGCAGTGTAGTTTTTGAGAACCTGGTTTTGTTAACAGCAGATAGTAAAGCAAGTCTGTACTGCTCATTCCCTCTTTATTGCCAGGGGTTGGACACATAAGAGTTTCCTAGCAAAATAACGGAATAGAAGGAACCTTGCTTTTCTTACTTATCAGTCCTAGGGGTTTTTTTCTTGCTGCATGTGTGAGTTTTTTGTGTTAAAGTGGTGCCTTAACTCTCTGTGACTCAATTTCTGTTACTTTTGTAGGCACAAGTTATATGTTTCTAATATTTTGCTAGGTGGATGTAAGCAAGCTATCTGCAAAGACTAGAAAGCAGAGTAAATTGCCCTTGTCAGGCTTTTAGGCCATCACTGGGTGGCAGATCCACAGACTTGCTGTAATTTGAGCCTCTCAACCCAGCACTGTATTTTTCCATGTATTTGAACGAACTGGCATTTGGTATACATGATTTCTGTGCTGTGTTGCCGGTTGGGTGGGGGAAGGTCATGGCATGGCTGAAAAAGGATTTAAACCACACTTTTTTGAGATTTATGTTGAATTTTTGCTCCAATAGTAGTGTGCCTTGACCTGTGTGGGAGCTATTATCAATTACTCCTCTTCAAGTTGTTAGTTTTGGGAAACAACTAGAGGAAATTATGCTGTGCAAGGTCCGGCAGTTTTACCTCTAACTGTTTGATTAGGGGACAATGACTAACCTTTTGGGTTTTGTGTCCGTTAGTTCACTGATTTGTTACAGAAGCACTGGCAAGCTTTACCCGGTTGATTAAATCCTAGCTGATTACTGTTGAGTGATTTAGTTATTTAAGCCTGGCTTCCAGCACAGAATTTGTTTTCTTTCATGTTCAAAACCCCTTCGACCAGCTGAGTTGACAAGTCCATGAAGTCAGCTGGTGTGTTTGGCCAGAGATGAAACTTGGTAACTGCAGAGGAAAGAAGTCTATGTGAGCTAGCTCTGCCAAGCTAAAGGCAACATTTTCAAGTAAAGTAGAAGATGATGAAAATAACTCTCATTTCATTTTCTAGGCCTGATGAATCCTCCATTTCTTTACAATATTTGTACGGAGGTGAATTCAATATCCCCACAGTACAAAACCTGTGATGAGCTGGTAAACCCTGACAGGCAAATAAAAAAGAGGATGGCTATAAAATGTACACTATAATGTAGAGCATTGTGAAACAACTGCAGCTTTCCAAATACCAGCGAGAGCAATTGTACAGCTACATGTCCATAGCTGTGCACATCACAGAGACCCCAGCAGTGCTGAGTGCTCGAGCATGTTATGCTTATGACCTAAGCACTTGGGCTTTTCCTAGTGTGTGAGACAGATCCAGAAGAAAATTTAGGCTCTCAGGGAGGACCTCTGGAGGTCCCTAGTAAAACATCATGCTCCAAGCAGAAAAGAAATAGATCTGGTTGCTCTGGGCTTTTATTAGTGATGTTTTGAATAACCTCCAGAGATTGAGATCCCACAGATGGAGATGGGCCCCTGTACCAGGGTTTCACTGTCCTCATGGAGTAATAAAGAAATCACACCTAATAGGAATTTCCCATGTTGCAGCTCATGACCAGTGCCTCTCTGTGTGCCTCTATCATGGGTTAACCCTAGCTGGCACTAAGTACCACACAGTTGCTCACTCAGCACCCCTGCTCCCATGGGATGGGGAGGAGTGGAAAAATATAACACCTGTGGGCTGAGATGAGAACAGTTTATTAATCGAAATAAGAACAGTAACAGTAGTAATGAAAAGGGAGATAAGAAAATGAAAGAGGGGAATAAAACCCAAGAAGTACAAGTGATGCACCACCCTCTGAGCGATGCCCAGCACATTCCCAAGCACTGGTCTCTGGCTTCTGCTGAATCAGCCCCAGTTTTTATACTGGGCATGACATCCCATGGTAAGCAGTATCCCTGTGGCCCATTCAGGTCAGCTGTTCCAGCTGTGCTCCTGCAAAGCCCCAGAAAAACTCTCTCAATGAAGCTTTTAACAGTTCATGCACTTATGGCTGTTCATGCCCTCTTGAATTAGACACAAGGGAGAAATACCGACAAGATCTTCTCAAGAGGTCAAAACAACAAAATAGACTTTAGTGGCAGCTTTAGAAAATCAGAGAACTTAGACAAAAGGTTAGAAGCAGCATTTAATCAACACAAAACACTTCTCAAAGCATTGACTTAGCCCACTCAACTTCACAAACTCTTAAGCCCATTTGATTTTAAGTTTCACTCAGAAAGAGGGAATTAGGAGACGGACAGAAACGATACAGAAAAGGACACATAGAGCTACCAGCTCCTGGGTTACAGCAATGTTCAGCTGATAGAAACTCCAAGAGGAGGTAGGGCCAAAACGTACTCACCACAGATTTGGTCTTAAATACCCCTTGGCCTTCCTGGGCCCTTCCCCCAGGTAGGACTTCTGGTCATTTGGCCACTCAGGAGCTGAGTTAGGAGCTCCAGGGATGGGACGTGGGGCATTTTTCTCCAGTGTGATAACTAGCAGCTCTTCCAGGCTGGGATACTGGCTCTAGGGGTGCACTGACAGGTCAAGGCCCAACCTGCCCTTGCCCCACGCACATGCACCCCAAAATGTCTTGAGGCATCAGCCTTTCCAGCTCCGTCCTGGCTTCTTGTGCAGCTCCTCACTGGCAGGGCAAGGGAACACTGAAAAGTCCTTGACTTAGGGTAGGGACTACTAAGCAACAGCTTAAACATTCATGTGTTATCAACACTGTTTTCATCCTAAATACAATGCACAGCACTGTAACAGCTACTAGGAGTAAAATGAACTCCAGCCCAGCCGAAACCAGGACAAGCTCTGAGAAATGTCAGGCTCCATCTTCTTGACACTCTTGCTTCAGGTGGCTCAGACTACATAGTTTCCCTTCTGTTGCCTTCCTAGAAACAAAACAAAACAGTTCGAAACAAATCCAGTTCTCTGGCTCTTTTTGTTAATGTTGCATTTTCCTTGCCACCATCCTGGTGAGCACTGCTGAACTCATGGTGTTGCATCGTGTGGGTCTTGTGCAGGAGAAAATGCAAGAATTGGTCAGCTAATAGTAATAAGAGTAACAATTGCTATTAGATTTATGATAATTCATGCAACAGAAGTTCCTTCAGCATAAAATTAAAAGATTAAATTTTTTAACTTCTCTGTGGAGAAGAGCGGTTACTGGTTTTCTGGTGAAAACGAGTGAAAACCAAGAAACATGGAGTCTGTTACAAAAAAACCCCACAACTTAAAGTTGCAACAATAACATCACATATTTCCTTCTTAGTATTTATTTGATTCGTTTCATTGCCGCATTGAAAATACATTAGGGATATTTAAGAACTTAAATGAGTAGAAGATTGGAATGAATATTGATGTCCACCAGTTTGAAATTGATCCATGTGAAAAAATAGACTCAAAAAAAGGATCATAATTTATATTCTTTTAGGTGCTGTATAATGAAAGCTTTTCATGTAATGAAAATTTTAAAGTATTCAAATGGGGACTTTAATCATATCTCTACAAGGTGATGAATATCTCTCCAAGGGTTGAAGGGGTTCTTATACATGAGAACATAATTATTGATTGTAATTTTTAAGTTTCTTCAGAGCAAGAATGGTGAAGACCATTTCAGTGATTGAAATATTTCTTACCCCGTATTATATGGGACATTATTATATTCATTGTAGTTAAAAGACTGCAGTAGAAAGAATACTTTTCTATGGCTGAGCACTAAAATTTTGCCTTAACTAAATGCCTGTGAACAAAATAAACCACTCTGAAACTTCTCTCAAGTCAGTGCTTATGAACATTGGGCTGATGTATTCTTCCAATGATAGTTAATTAACTGGCCAAAACTCTTTACAATCTATTGCCCTGTTCTTTGCTTTGTTTTAGTAACAAACAAATGCAGTTGCAGAGCATATTTTCTATGGTATAACCTGTGACCCTCTGGAGTATCTGGGCAACTGTTGAGCAGAGCAGTCTAGCAAAGGAGCAAGTGTCATCTGGCAGATAGTGCAGTAAAATGGTTTTGAGGCTTCCCATACCAAATATACCTTGGGAAAAAAAAAACATTCCCCCTGCCCCTCTTCTTTCTTTTCTGGGTTAAAATATGCTTTGCTGCTCTCTGCTATGATCTCCATGCTTGAGGAGGGTGTGTATGAGAAGAGAGGCCTATTTCCTGCTGCCTTAAAGGGAAGTTCATGGCTGGAATGACAGTTCCATTATCCGGTCTACACATGAGGTTATTAACATGATTGTTCTTGTGTTCTTCATAATTATGATCAGCCTCAGGACTGAGCTGCAGGAATCCCAAAGTCATACCTGACTGTCAGCCTCCATCTGCTACTTCAGCATAGCATGAACTGTTCCAAGAGCGCAAACAGTTGTAATCTGATGCCTCCTTTAGATGACAAATGAGTGAAAGCCTCCAGGACCCAGAGGGTTTTATACTGCAGGCCTTTATCCCACCTGTACGACTGGCTGGCTGTGCATACACCACTTCTAAATGTGGCCTGCCTTTTCTACACTCTGTTATATTCTTTTTGTTTCATGCAGAAAACTGGGCACAGTTTTCACTTATCTCCATTCTTCTGTTTTCCTGATGTTGCTTGTGTTGCAAAACAATGCATGGCAGAGCTGTTCCAGGGAGAGCCTAAATTCCCAAGGCCGACAGGTCAGGTTCAAGCCTGTTTTAGACTGGAAAGGATTCAGTATAAAATCAAGTGAATTTTGGGGATGCAGGTCATCAAGAGCTGTCAGTCCATTCGTCATTTTCAAAAATTATGGTAAGCAGAAACACGTTGTCATCCTAAACAAACAAACAATTATCGAAAATAATAAAAGCTAAAATGCTTTTTCTTTCTGTAAAATTTTGTGATCCAGAAAACAATAGTGTTATGGAGGAAACTGATTAAAAAAATTTAGAAATAGACTCAAAATCAGAAGAGGCAGTGAGAAATTAGCAAGGATGTGTCTTAAGTCTTATCATTGGACATTACCCCTCCCATTTCACTGAAATTAGTGATCTAGGTGGGCAGATTCTCCATGTCAGAGGGTTGGTTTTTAATGCTCTTGTCTGTAGTTTTGCAGCAACAAAAAACACGTGGTGTCCGTGCTTTGCAATTATTTAAAATAATAAAAGCAAGTTAAAAAAATGAGTAATTTACCCTTTTTACCACACAATAGCTCGCACTGTCACTAGAAACAGTCACTGTGTTTTGGCTTTTGCCTCAATCTCCATCCCCTGGCGCTCTGAAAGGTGAACAAAGCAAATTGGGACTCAGAGCATGTCTGTGCAAATCTGTGAATCATGGCTGGGATGAATGTGGGCTTGCTCCTGCCCATCCTCTCTGTGACCTGTGTGGTTGGCCAGTTTGCTGAAGCACAGGAGTGTCATGAGATCCTAAAGAAACAGAACTGATTCTTTCTGAGGTTATCCAGATGGGTTGACTTTGTAGCCATAGCTCTGGCTCTGAGGGTCCCTTCACACTGGCAGGCAGCACCGTCATCCCTACTGGGACGTGTGGCAGGAAGGCAGGTGGGACAGCTGAGCCTTCCTTGGTCGTTCCTTCTTGGTAATACTCACACCAGGAAGTGTTCTATATCCATAACACAGTATCTCAAAGGGTTTCCTCCAAAAGCCAAAAATCTGTCTGTCAAAATCGACACTGGATTTGCAATGACCTTGTCAACAGCAGAAAACCAGTGGCACCCAGTATCTGTAGGCACACAAAGGCCGGGGGCCTGGTATGTGAGAAACAGGATCAAGGAAGAGCCTGTGCTCAGTGGGAGCCAGGTCAGGTGACATGGGAAAAATACAGAGATGCTGCTTGCCACTGTAGGGAGAAAATTCATACAGCCAAAGCTCAATTGGTGTTGAAGCTGGTCAGAATTGCAGGGGACAATGAAAAAGAGTTCTTTCAAATACCTTAATGGCAATAGACAGCGTAAAAATTACATCAGCCCATTACAGCATGGGAATGGTTACCTCACAAACAGGCAGGGACAAGGCAGAGGTGTTCAATGCATTCTGTGCCTCTATCTTCAACATGGCTGATGGACCAAGGGGGTCTCATTGCCCTGAGCTTGAAGGACCTTGACTGTGAGAATGATCAATTCCTAGTTGACCCTGAAATTTTGCAGAGTCTGCTGCTCCAGCTGGATCCCTACAAATCTATGGGGCCTAATGGGATTCATCCAAGAATCCTCAAAGAGCCATCTGATGTCATTGCAAAACCTCTCTCAATGATTTTTGAGTGGTCTTGGGAATCCAGAGAGGTCCCAGCTGACTGGAAGCTGGTGAACGTCCTGATTTCAGGAAGGGAAAGAAGGAGGACCCCAGATACTATAGGCCTGTCAGTCTCACTTCAGTGCCTGGTGAAGTTATGGAGAAGATGATTCTGGGAGGTATTGAAAAACATCTGAACAGCTGGACAACCTTGGATGTAGAGACTGGGGAAAGAAATGCAGGAAAGCAGTGCCATGGAAAGGGACCTGGGGGTCCTGGTTGATGACAAGTTGGAGATGGGTTAGCAGTGCCCTGGCAGCCAGGAGGGACATCCCTGTCCTGGGGGGCATCAGGGACAGCATCACCAGCTGGACAAGGGAGGGGATTGTCCCCTCTGCTCTGCACTGGGGCAGCCTCACCTCGAGTGCTGGGGGCAGTTTTGGGCACTGTAATAGAAAAAAGATATAAAGCTTTTAGTGAGTGTCGAAAGGAGGGTGATGAGGATGGTGAAGGGCCTTGAGGAGAAGCCGTGTGAGGAGTGGCTGAGGGCACTTGGTCTGTTCAGCCTGGAGGAGACTGAGGGGAGACCTCAGTGCAGTTACAACTTCCTTGTGAGGGGAAGAGCAGAGGCTGACACTGATCTCTTCTCTCTGGTGACCAGTGACAGGACCTGAGGGAATGGCCTGGAGTTGTGTCATGGAAGATTTAGGTTGGATATTCGGAAAAGGTTCTTCACCCAGAGTGTGACGGGGCACTGAACAGGCCAGGGCAGTCTCCTGGTCTCAGCACCAAGCCTGACAGAGTCCCAAAGGTGTTTGGACAACAATCTCAGGCACTTGGTGTGACTCTTGAGGATGGTGCTACGCAGGTCAATGATCCTTGTGGGTCCCTTCCAACGCAGAACATTCTGTGATATACTGAAGAGAGTACTTTCATAATCTCTGAATATCTTTTCCTGAAAGATGGTGGGTTTTGACATTCCTTGATGGTTTCAGCATGGTCTTGCACATTCAGTCCTGAGACTGGATAATGTCCATGACAGAGTCATGAAGGACCTGCAGATACATAACCTTCTTGTTCATCTAACCAGATACTAGGACTGGGGTGTGTTTGTTTGTTTGTTAAAAACCTGTTCTTCCAAAGGTATTAAGGAGCAGTCAGGCTCTCTATTCCTCCAGTTCCAGTTGCCAGTATCTCTGTTATCTCTTTGTGATAGGAGTGAGAGTGTAGTTGTTCTGGTGTGGGATGCTTCTGGGCCCTTAAGGGCAGGCTCTTGATGCTCTTACTGAGGGTCCTGGGATGGAGCTCCATATCCACAGCTGTGTGCACTGCTGTGGTCAAAGCTCTGGTTCTCCAGTGAGAAAGCTGCTCCTTTGTCTCCTGCTGCCCTCCATGTCCCTATTCTGTCATGTCTTGCTGTCCCCAGCAGTTTCTGATGCCCCAGGCCTGTGGTGCACACAATGACAGCAGTAGCAGGGCCCTGAGGGTGCTGCTGGCAATGCAGTTACTCATTTCTCTATGTGTGTTCTTCCCTCTTTTTCTTTAAAATTGGAAATTATCAAACAAGAAGCTTTGGTTTAAAAACTAATTCAAATCACCATTGCTCGAGTGCTACAAAGAAAGATAGGGCAAAGTTATGTAATGATACTCACCCCATTCCCTGCTTAGAAACTCCACTAGGAACCAAGAGTTTACCATTGTGGTGGGCATCTGCTCTGTGACCTGCTCTGTTATCAGCAGTCTGCTAGTAGGGGAATTCACGCCTCATCCTTCCCTTTCCAAAAATCCAGAGACCAAACCATCACAAATCCATTACAGGTCAGAGTCTGAAGCCACAGCCTCCACTCTCTCTCTGTGGACCAGCTGAGTATTGTGGGGTGGCTGAGTTAGTTTGATTTTGCCTGAATAGGTGTAGTTTATACTAACGTCATGCCAGAACTTGACACTGAATGGCCCCGATTTTTTTACCTTCTGTTGTTATGAAATTGCTTTAATGTTTCAGTGGAATATTTCCATAAACATCTTTCTTTTCCAGGTGTCTCTGACTATAAAAATCAGGATTTGTTCATGTGGGGGTAGGATTAGATTAGCTGTTTCAGGATAAGCAGTGCTAGCAGGTAAGTGTGGTGGGGTGTGTAGAAGTCAGCTTGTACTGGGTAAAGTTACTGTAATGAGCTGAGCTCAGTTTGTTACGCAAAACTCCTTACCTGATACCACTTTATGGGTACCAGCCCTGAATTAGAAACCATTTCTCTAAACATCATGATCACAAGGTTATCTTGTGTTCTATTCTGTTCTTTTCTGTTTCTTTTCAGGGAAGGATCACGTTTGCAGATTTATTGGCTGTGGAAGAAATGAAAAGTTTAATTACGTCGTCATGCAGCTTCAGGTGAGTTGTGTTCTTCGCCTCTCCTGTCTGTCCAATAGAGATGGCATCACTGGGAAGGATTTACACTGAGAGAATAAGGCCAAGCGCTGGTGTGAAGACTTGGCTGTACATAGACAGAGGGTGGAATGGAAGACAGTGAGAAGGGCTAGTGTTGCTCTGATATCCCTTGGGATGGCTCTGGTTATCAAGATGTGCTAAAATGTTTCATAGCTCTGCTTTTCTGTTTAATACGGCTTTCTGTCAATTTTCTGGGGAAAGCATTTCATTCAGAATGCTCACAGGAGCAACCCACAGCGTTGTGCAGCAGTGGCAACTCTTTGAAATACTTCCTGCTGAGCTGTGATGCAGCATTCAAAATGTCTTGTACCAGAGCTCAGAGTGAGAGCAGAGGTGTCACAGCAGCAGCACAGTTTCTCTGTGAAAGGCCGTGATCTCTGGCTCCCCCGTCTCTCCCAAGCTCAGCAGTAACTCAGCTTCTGCTGTGAAGTGTTTACTCCTGTTAGAACACTGCTGATATCAAGTCAATAAGGGCAAATACTTGAGTAGCTACCACATGGTGACTGCACTGCTGGACAGTAGGTGAAGTAAAACAGGTACCAGCAGATCCCAGTACTTCTTTAAAATAAACTTCTGGTTCTTTTGTAGTTCTGCTTTGTAAGACAGTTGTATAAAACCAGTAAACTCCTGGTGCTTGGGTTTGTCTTTTTGTACCATTGGCATTCTAACTGCTGTTATGGATAGAAAAAATCCTTTAGCTCCTCAAACAACCCTGGCTATGGCTGCTGATGCAGTGTGAGTATGAATATGATTTGTGAAAGGGCTACCTGGAGCTCATGGAAGAACAAGGCTTCTAGCCTTCCAATCCTGTCCTTACCAAGCCTGATAAAAGGGCGTTTATCTTTGAAAGAAATTTCTCAGCATGGATTCTCTTGCTTTCTAGTTTGTTCTTGACTATGTAACTGAGCTTGTAGAGTAGGCAGAGCTAAAAATAATTTCATTATTTGCTGATGAAGATATCGATGCATAAGGCATTAGCTACTTCTGCACCATCACTCTTCAGGCTAAAATTCTCCTTCAAGATCTGCTGAGACGTGGTTTATCACGTGTACCTCTGTCTGCTGTGTACTGCAGCTCTCCCTTTCTCTTCAGTCACCAGGACTGAGGTTTCCACTCTCAAGCTTTGCAACTCATTGTATCTGCACTATTCCATAATCAGCCTTACGGTGTTTATTTGGAAAATAATGTTCATTTTGTGTCTTTTCATGGTAGCAGTAGCAGCTGGGGAAACTTATAGCACATTTCAGTGTGCAGGCCTGAAAAAAATGAGCCTTGCTTTCCATGTTACCATTGGATAAGAGAGCTGGTGCTCAAGGAACAGCTTGACAGTGGAAAGCAAGATCTGCTGTCGGTTCAGTAACTTGGATGGTTCAGAACAGCAATGACAAAGCTGTGTTGCTGTAGTAAAGTGTCACAGAAATTCAAGAAGATAATCACTGGAGGGGTGGTTTAGTTTGATTTTGTTCATGTTAAGGAGCAAATCTGGGTGGACTGCTGTGGCTTGGCTGTATCTGTGAGCTGGTCTGTATCAGGTGTGATTCTTCAAGGGTCCGGAGCCTGAAGTAAAACATGGCTCAAAACCATTTGAGAGACTTGTCATATGCTACATGAGCCAGTTGGCAACTTAATGTCTGTAAATAACTTGAGAACTGGAAATGAGTGGATGAAGAGATAGCATTTGGAGAGCAATCTCTGTTTTCTCCTCAACTGTTTGGAATCTTTTATATATTTGCTGTTGGGAATTTTGCTTGAATTCATGTGGACTTGTATTATAAGCATATGTCTTCTACAGATGGTAGATGTCTACTATATATGTCTTTACAGAAGCAGAATCAAGAGATTCTAAAGCATAACAATGAACAGGATGTCCCTATAGCTTTTGTTCTTTGTGAACATTCTCTGAAGCAGCAGGCTCTTGTTCCTAATGCTTTTAATGAGTTGGTAAATGCATTAATTCTGTGGATTAGAACAGCACTCTGCCATGGAGTACGATCATTTTAGTAGCTTCTGTTTACAAAGCTAAAGAGGTGTAGATAAAATTGAGATGACGGACATCAAAGAACACTGGGATTTTTCTTGCATTTACTCTGTCCTTTTTTTCTTTTTTCTTTCCTAAATTGTCTTTATTTTCATGCATAGCTGGTAGCCCTTTTGTTTTTTCTCAGAAATTTAATTAACTGGAGGTAAATTAGCAATTTGTTTTGATAAGTATTAAGTCAGTGGAAAAATCCTCCTCTCCTGATTTTGGGTATGATTTTCCTGATAGACAGCTTTCCCCATTGTGGTGTTGCAACAACAATGCTGGCTTGAACTTGAACCAGACAATGTGTGCTAGGAAGTTTCCGAGGAAACTGCAACATCATTACCTGCTTGTCAAATTTGTACTGCTTTAATCTTTAGATGGCTCAGAGAACGGTCAGAGGTTGTTCTTAAATCAGCTTCTGTATGGTCTGGGTTTAACAATAAGAAGATGCTGGTCTCTACAATCTGAGGCACTGCTGTCCATGCCATGCCTAATGCACAAATAGTGACCAGCTGACTTCCCAAGATAACAAACTGGTATCTTCATGTCAGCAAGTGCATCACTTAAAAGCTAACATTAACTTCTGGAAGATCTTACACAAGAAATAAAGCAGACATGAGGTGAGCTCCTCTCTGAATAGCATGTCTGCTGTTTTGGGATTGCATGTTACAACTCACAGCTGTGAAAGGCTCTGCTTTTCTGTATGGTTTTAGTGTTCTGTTGACTGTTTCAGGGCCGAAACCTTGCAGATCTCAGAAGGAGTCAGCCTCGAGGGACTTTCACACTGAGCACAACGCTGCGATTGGGCAAACAGATTCTGGAATCAATAGAAGCCATTCACTCTGTGGGATTCCTTCATCGTGACATCAAGCCTGTATGTTGTTTTGGAAATTTTCCTTTTGGTTTTATGTCTGTCTGTTCTGCTTGAGTCAATAAAGACAGTCTGAGTATGGGCAGGTCTCAGTAGATACATTTAGGCTTTCTTGCACACTCCCACTGTCTGACATGTTGGCTATTTTCTATAGGTACAGAATAGTAATACAATATTGTCCTTCCTTTAAGTGCATAGCAAACCAGTTCTTATTGGCAGAGGCTGCTCTGGGATGGGTTGGTAGCTGTCAGTCATAATTGTGCCAGTCAAGATCCTGTGATGAAGCAGTCTAGCTCTGAATGGTCCTTTGGAGTCCAGCCAAATTATCACTGTAGAAATTGTTCAGAAAGGAAGTCTTGTTCTGTGATGCATCACTTGAATAAGTGCTAATTCATGTATTTGACTTAGCTAAGTAATGCTCTTACTCTTGTATGAATGATTACCAAAAGAGTTGGAGCACAGTTCTGGTGTCACTGGAAAAGCAGTCACGTTGTTGGTCATCTGCCTAGGCAAAGCACGATAATTCCAAATCTCATTGTAGAAGCCAGTCTTCTTCCTACAGCTTTTCACTGCTTGACCTGAAAATTTGTTAGTATGCCATAGCTGAGACTAACTTCCTTCTAGCAAACTCATTTGCTCCTTTTAAAATCAGCTGCTTTTGTCTGACCCGATTCAGCTGAAAACCAGTCACTGATGTGATTGGCTACAAATCCTTTAGCAGCCATCCTTTATGGTAAACTAACATTATGTTAGAACACTAACACTGTTACCACTATGGTAAGCTATTCATTATGATAGAATTTTAGGATTGAGGTTAAAAAAAGTAGCTGCTCCATTTGCTTGTTTTTGGTGTATTTACTAAGAACCAAACCAGGTGGTTTCTATATGCCTGAATGTTCAGATAGATCTAGGCAATGCAATGCAGTAAATGGAGATCCTGGGAGTTAGGGCAGAATATTTCATGCTAGCAGCTGAACCATGAACAGAAGCATTTGTCTACAAGAGCTCCAGCCTGTTGTGCAAATCATAGAGTTCTCACTGCAGAATTAGTGGTGTTAAATGTAGTTCTTTCTCAGAGCAGCAGAAACTTAGCTAAGCTAATGTGAATTTTAGCAATTTTGAGACTGCAGTCTCTTATCTGCAATGTGAACTTCTTATCAAGGCAGTGGTTCTCTAATCATGATGCTTAAGGTGCATCTTAAAATTAATCTCTTTGACTTGTTCCCACCAGAAGCATGTGGATCTACATGATGAAATTTTGTTGACAAATGGCCACTCTTGTTCAAGTTGCTGGCGTCAATATTACTTTTTTCTTTCCTTCTTTGTTCAGTCCAACTTTGCCATGGGCCGCTTACCTTCAACATACAGGAAGTGCTACATGTTAGACTTTGGTCTGGCCCGCCAGTACACCAACACTACTGGGGAAGTTCGACCAGTAAGTACATTTCAAGGAGTATTTTTCCATTTCTGCAGCTGATTAGGAATGGAAAGGTTTTGTGTTTGTTTTGTTGTGCATGGGCATTATATTGGACTGCATTTTTTGCAAAGTGAGAAGCAGCAAGTGACTTCAGCTGAGTTGGGGATCTAAGAAGGGATGATAGATTTTGTCTTAAAAGGTGTGTGGCTGGCTTTTTTTTTTTTCCTTTTATTTAGGATAATCATGTTTTCTACAGGCTTGCAATACTTACTGAGTACACTATGGACTAACAAAGAGGGTGAGCCCAGTGCTGGCCACATAACTTCTGTAGCCCCAGGTCTAGTTGAGTTCTCTGCAGTCTGGGGAAACAGTCTGGTGTATTCTTAAACTTTTTATGAAGAAGTGTGCTAGAAGTTAGAAGCTGACCTGATCTCTGAGGCTGAGCTTACTGTGAGCTGCAACCTGTAATGCTGTTCTCATCCTTCCTGGCTTTGGTTTTATGTCTACTGCCCCTATCCAGATTTCCTAGGAAGGATATTTCAGTGTGCCTGCCTGGAGGGGAGGTAAGGGCAGGGGGCATGACCTGTGCCATGTAATATGGATTTTATCTTCAGTTCTTTTACCAGCACGGTGTTATCTGGGGTCACTCATAAGGATGTGTAAAGCTTCAGATAATCTAGGATCTGTCAGAGAATTCCTAGATTTATTTCAGAACACAGAGAGGAGGATGAGAGGCAAGCAGAGAGGGCTCATGCAATGTCTCTATCATCTTAGGCTTGCAGCTTTAGATCTGCACACCTTTTCCACCTGCAAGATAACTGTTGTTCTGGAAAATTGTTAATAATGTGCTAGCTAAATACAGAGACTCTGTAGTGCAGGGTATGGTTGGGGAGTGGGAAGAAAGCAAAAGCCAGTGAGCAGATTTTGTGTCATTAGTAGACAAATATAGCGGGGAAATTCTTTTTNCTGTAGTTGGGAACACCTCTAAAGGTTATGCCTGCATCTTATTCTTAGAAAGACACACATTGCATACTACTGGACTTCCTTGTCAATGCTTTTTAGTTTGGGGATAACCCTTCTCCATATTGCCCTTTACAAAACATAGCCCCACTCCTTTCCTCTTTCTGCAGTCAGAATTCAAGTCCATTACAAGTTGAAACTGGCATTTGATTTTCTGCAAAATTTCTTCATTTCTTAATAAAATAATTATTTATGTCTGTATTTCAAGTCCCATTATTTGAACACTGTTCTTTCTTTACAATTAAAGAAATAAATTTTTCCAAACATCTCTTCTTTTGAATCCTCTATTTTGTTCCTTTCTCACCATAATTTAAAATTACTTCTAGTTTGCTCCCAGGCCCTGTTTTTAGAAACAGCTCTACATCCAGCCTTTTCCAGGGAAAAGATTCTTCAGCTGTGTGCTGCAAAGCTGTGTCCTGCTTGGGTTGGTGTGGGTGAGCAGGACTTTGTCAGAGTGCAGGACTCTGAGAAGGTTGGTCTTAATTCTGGTCAATCTGGTGGTTCACTGCTTGCTTGCCACAGATGGGTCTCATAGAAGGATGAATGACATATGATCTTTTCCTAAAAAGATTCATGCCAACCCCAGAGGGGATGGGAGTGTGCTTTCCTGGAAGTGGTGAAAAGTCTCCATTCATTTAGGATATAGGAGGATCATACAGGGTGAAGTCTCATGTACCTAATGTACCTATTTTCCCACACCACACTTCAGGGGGTCAGGCTTTATGACAGAAATGATACAGCAAAAAGACATAAATATTCACTTCAGAGCCTTTTAACATTATACAATAGTCTTGGTCCTTTTGTGTCCCTGCTGCTTGATACCACTTTGAGTCCCACTTATCAGACCAAGGCAGTTGTCTGGAGAAGCACAGTGTGATTGCTGTCCAAGTAATGAACTGCGGATTAGGAAGGAGATGGAGGTTAAGGGTGGTATGAAGGCAAGAGAAATGAGACATTTTGTGGTGTTTTTTGTGTTTGGGTTTTTTTAATAAGAACTTTATCACTTGTTTCACTGAAGAGATTATTTCAAGCCAGGAAGGTAAATTATTTTTTCTCCATTCTCTTTCCATTCCTTTATTCATGAAGAATACATTTTTCAGATTTACAACATAATCATCCTGAGCCTAGTATTTCTGTAGGTTGATTCTGAGGTACAATGCACAGGATTATATTGAACTTTGAAGTGGGATCTTTTCTTCTGCATAATCTTCATTAGGAATTATTTTTCTCCATCCTCAGCTGTTACCACTCTGGCTTCCCAGGCCTTCTTTCAAGGGCTATCCCAGCAGCTTTTATGTAGGGAGCTGTTACTCTCCTGAGCCTTTGAAGAGTGTTATGGCTTTGATTTCTATGTCTCTACAGAGGATGGCTACTTGACAGTTCAGCTTGATAGCTCAGCATTTGTAAAGTCGTGGCCCACTTGAATTAACTAAATCCAGATTTATTCTGAATCTGAATTTATACTGTGCTTCTAGGAAAACAAAACTGATCTCCCTTATGTGGGATGCTAACATTAGCACAAATGCCAGTCCTTGGAGAAAAACTATTGTGGCACAGATTTGCTTTCATAGGAATAGTCTGACCCCTCTACTGCTTGCCCATTGCCACATATTACAAAGTCTGCTGGGCAACAGCCTGTAGGAATTTACATTGCTCTATAAAGATAGAAGATGGTTGGGGCCAGAAGGTGTGTAAGGAAGCATCAGCAACCTTTCTTCCCTCTGTTGGCAGTCAGGGAAGCTCAGCTGTTCTCAACATTATCTCAGTATCTCATTATTTGATATTTGTTTGTGTGTTGTAGAAGTCAGGCTTTGATAGTTACTCCTTTGGACAGGCAGGGCAGATGTGCATTGGTCATGTAGCCATGTGGTGTCCGTGGTGTGCTTAGGCCTGTTTAGGGCCTGGCTGAAGGCTCTTACTTTGGCTACCAGCAGCATTTCTGGCATTTGGATCACAGCCAACATCCTGGCTAGCAAGGGGGTCTCTGGCTATTACAAAAAATAGGACAGACTCCTAGCAGACAAAAAAATAATTAATATTTTCAGTGTGTTTTGTTTTCAAACACTTGTAAGGACAATTTCATGAACAAGGAACAGCTGGGCACCTTGCCATAACTGCTAGAGGAGATGCTGATTTCTTACTGCTCCTCCTTGCCTCTCTAAGCCACACTCTCTCCTGTTTAAAAGGTGGCAAATTCTGGTTAAGATCTGTCATCTGCATTCAGCAAGGTATGTTTGACCTGAAATTTTTCATTTCTCAAGGGTGTACTGTCAGTGATGAATACACAAAGTATTCCTAGTTCATTAAGCTTAGTAACATCTTCTGGTGCTCAAGACTTGCATTTTCTGACAAAAGACAGTGGAAAAATTCCTTAGTCACAGTAAACAGGGCCTTCTTCAGGGCTCTGAGTCTCCCAACATCCCTTTTCTAGGGAATATATCTTAATTTTGTGCACAGCTATGAAGCTTAAATGAGAGAGATTTCAATATGCCTGCTCCCATTCTGCATTCTGCCTGTGGCTGTCCCTTCATCATCTTTGTCACCCTCTGCTGGACCCACTCCAGGAGCTCCACATCTCTCTTGGCCTGAGGATCCCAGAACTGGACCCAGCACTCCAGCCTGGCCTCACCAGGGCTGAGTAGGGGGGCAGGATCACCTCCCTGAACCTGCTGGCAGTACTCGTCTTAATGCATCCCAGGATACTGTTTGCCTTTTTGGCTACAAGGGCACTGCTGGTTCATGGACAGCTTGTTGTCCACCAGGTTCCCCAGGAAACTGCTTCTCTTCAGTGTTGTCCTTCCCTTATGACTACAAGCCTCCATTCCTTTTTTTTCTGGTTCTGCCCAATGCTCACAAGAAAACTCTGGGATTCACCCTGCCAGAGGGTTGTCTCTGCAATATGTAGATGCAGGAGCAGTAGATGTAGCAGTAATCCAAGCCCCATGTGAATACCAGGGTTTGCAATCGCAAGGCTTCCTTCAGTTTTCTAAAGAAGGTTTCATCTGTTTTTCATTCTTGATCAGACAGTCAGTAGCAGTGCTTACAACTAATTATGCTACCTGTACTGATCACTTGCCCATCAATAGTGACTGTCCCATCCCCTGCTCCAAGGAAAGCTTCATACATTCAAGCCATTCCTGTGAAAATGCACCTCCTTGCCTTCTCAGTCCTTTTTTCCATTCATTGCAGCACTCAAGCCATGCAAGCAGCCCCAAGTCTCTATAATCCCAGTGAGATCATAGATTTGCAGTGGCACATAGAGCACTAACTGCTCCTGTTTTTTACACACAGGTAGAAGGTTTTGGACAGGCACTCGAGGTGTGGACCTCTTGCTGCTTCCCCAAGAGATACGTGGAAGGTTCTATCATCCTTTCCTGGGGCACCTCCTCACTGTCTCTGTTCTTCCATTTCCGTTCAGGTTACAGCAATCCTGTCCTGCTGTACATGCTTTAAGTCCTCCTCACTGATTAGCAAGATGAGCAAAGTCTTTGCAAAGATGCTCTTGCTACCGTGTCAAATGGGTCCCTTTTTCCACCAACAGTTCTTTTTCCTCGAAGAGGGGCCTGTGTTCATAGAAGCCAAAGCCCCATCTTTGACAGCTTGGTGTTGACTTGCACAATGCATCTGCTGCTGCCCAAGCTTCTCCCTCGCAGGATTTAGGAGAGCACCCAGACCCCCATGCCTCGAGGTCTGTAGTCACTCATAGAATATTCAAGGTCACTGCTTGAAAACCAGGCACTTTTGGTGTTACCCTGAATGAGCTGCAAGTGTTATTAGTCAGATGAGCATACACAGACTTGGCAATCTATAATCCCATATCAGGTTCCCAGCAAGTCACAAAGCTCTTAAGACATCAAGTTAGGTCAGTAGAGGGGGACTTTTATTTCCTGCAGGAAGGAATCTTCAGTGACCACCTTTGCTTCCCTGTACAGACATTTGGTACAGGCTCAGGTAGCTCCCCTGGCAAAGTTTTGTTCCTCCTCATCAGTTCCCAGGATACATAGTCTGTTCTACACCTGCAGATCTGCATGTGGGGCAGCAGCCTCCCTTCTGCTGCCAGCTTTCCCTCCTCTTGGGAATATCCATTTGTTACTCCTGAGCATTACCGCTTTTGTCCCTTTTTCCTTGCCTTGCAGGGTTCTTGATTTTCCTTTCCAGAGGCTCTGTGAAGATTCTGTTATCTTGTTCATGTGGGGAACCAGGCCCTGTGACCCATCACCAGTATTACTGCAGACCCAGGCCCACACTGTCCTTGAGCAAAGTTCCTGGGCTCCCTCACCCCCTTGCTTTGTTAAGTGCTGTCACAGCTGCTACAACTGTTAGTTAGCAGTTTACTGTGCTGCTTATAAATGCTATAAAGAGAGGGGAAAAATTAAATAAAATTTTCATGCTTTTCATGCCAAAGTTTTTGTCAAACGTTAAGAACCAGCCTCTCAGTTAAACTTTGATATAAAGGAAATCATATTCTGAATTTGGCTGATTTTAAAACTCCTTGTTTATTGCCTCTTTAAAGGACATCTATAGTTGACACCACTCTAACGAGAGAGAAACGTATTTTGCAGTGCAATTTCTTGTAGTGTGGGCCTTTTGAGAAGCTGATGTCTTTGAAAACTCAGCTGTACTGTATGGACTAGCTTCCCCTTGCCTACATGCACAAATGCTGCAGAGAAAACTGTTGGTGATGTGCTACTTTCCCTTAGAAAAGCTGTGTAGGCTTTTCCTGATTAGAAAGGTAGCTATCCCAGCTAGTTACATTTCTGCTGATTTTGTTCTTTAGGGGAGTGTCAAATTTTCATTCTGGTGTGTGGGACCTGAACCAACATTATGCCTTTTAAAAATTAGTATTGCACGTGCCAGATGAAACAGAATGCATCTGCCCAACTCCCTGTGACCTACCTGTAGGATATTCATAAGCATCTCCTTTAGGACTTGAGACAGGTTACCTGAGATGAATAGAGCCAGTGATGCAATTGTTAATGGTCCATATGGAATAGGATGATGAAAACCACACCACCTTTTTAGTGCTTTTGTACAAATCTAGATGAGGTAACAGTTGATGATGCATAAGATACCACCTATCCAGTTTCAAAGAAGGTGTTGCAAGATCTAAGCAGTGTTCAGAAAACAGTAATGACAAACTTGTGTGGAGGGATTGAAAAGATTATGATTATAACATGCACAAGACAATGAATGAAAGGAATTTTATTGAAGTCTGTAAAATACTAGTTAGTAAATGCTTGCAGTTGCAGGGGATACTCTTCTGAGAAACAAGTCCATTTTTTTCTTCCCGATTTTCTCCCTTTCCCTTATTCCTTCCCATTCAAAAAGTCCATTTTGTGGAGAATGCCAAGACCTTTTGTAACAAATTTGATATTACAGGATGCAGTGATCTATTTTAGGGATTTAACTGTTATGTCCCCTAGATGTAACATTCTGCTGTGGTTCAGATAGAGATATGAGCAGTTTTATTCACCGTGATATCCTGTCTGTACAACCTACCTTTGCCATACAGCAATATCAGTAGTCAGTGTTAAGACAACAGAACTAAGCAACTGGGGAATGAACTGAGAAAATTTTGGGGTTTTGAAATATGTAGAATTCTCTTCTTTAGAATGTGCACAAGTCAAATTTTTCATCTTGCATTAATTTTTATTGCAGAGAGCTGGACTAGCAGAATCTGTTTGATATGAAGAGTTAAGGCTGAGAAGAAAATGTGAACTTGAAGGGGGAAATGAAGATAAACATTGTTATGCAGATGATGAACAACATATGCTTACGTAATGGAGGTGTTCTGAGTCATAAAGGTCTTCTGTGCTAATATAGGTCAGGTGTTGGACAAGAACTCCTTGATCATTGCTCAGCTCTACCTGTTTTGTCATGTGCACTACAGACAGCATTGTGCCTTTCCTCTGTCTGTGGTACCCTGACTTCAGAAATATATTCCCTGTGGCTCCACAAACATTAATTGAAAGCGTTCAAGGGTTTAACAGCTTGATCTTAATTATTTATTTGAAAATAGAGGCTATGTTTTTCCTGATGCCTCTCTCCTGTTGCAGGATATGACAGTAGACTGGTTCTGCTCAGCAAGCATTTTATTTTAGCTTAGTCAGCTGCAGCCCATTGATGAGATCTTGATCTCCTTGTGGCTCAGACTGCACTGCAGTAGTTTGCAGTGCCTTGCTGGAGACATTGCACGTGCATGAGGGCAGCTCTGGGAGTCAGTGGGCACAGGGATGATGGTGTAGGCAGGACAGTGCACAGCCTGTACAGAAGAGCATGAGGAAGGCTGAAGAAATGTGTCAGCTAATTGAGAAAAAGGTATTTATTTTCCAAATGTCTGTGCATAGTGTTAAAAATAAACTTTGCTGCAGTGAGCAAGATACTAGAAGAGGAAATGATGGCATGTTTTTCTACTAAGTAGTTTTCCCCCCACTGGAAAATGAGCTGTAAATTAACACAGAGGACAGGAACCTCTACATCCTAATACCCCAGATATTCATAGAAGCCCAGTAGCTTTATACTTGCTTTGTACTTGAAATACATGTAAATCTGTAGTATTACGTTAGGAATTAACATTTTGGAGTAGAATAACAGATTTGTGGAGCTGTATTACTATATTAGCTTGGGAGGGAACATAATTTTTGTCTCAAACTTTGTATTGTAAAAAGGTAATCACAGGAAAGGCTGAAAACACAGCACAGCCATGTTTGTTCAGAGATGAGGAAAAGGAAAAAGAATGGACCTAGGTCTAAAAAACATTGCACATTTAATATGTAATAGAAATGCAATTTCACTGAGTTAGTTATAAAACAAATCATCATGAAAATTACATTAAGGTTCTCATTGTTACTTTCATTGCTGGAGTAGCAAATATGGAATTGAGAAGGAAGATCATGTTCTGATTTAAAATGTCACAGTTACAGAAATCCAATGCTGTTGAAACTAAATGTATGGAAAGTAGACTAGGTGATAGATTTGAAACTCTATTGGCAAGCAGGGAATCTGGTATCTTGCTACATGTGGCTGTTTTTCTGCTTTCCTCACCATAAAGACCTGGGTCAACGAGGGTGACATCAGATCATCTGCATCAGGTTGTTGTTGGTTTTATTTTACACAGCAACTGCTAAAGGGGTGAGGAAAAAGGAAGGACAACTCAGGCTCAAATTTTATGTGTAACTGCAGGGAACTGAGATCCCATTTTCCATCTCTGAGTGCTTTTACTACCAAGCTGCAGGGGGGTATACGTTACATCTGAATGTGTCATTCCTTTTGGTTGATGATATTCCACTTGAAGCTCTGATTATTCTTCCCACTGGAAAATGGAGGGAGGAGTATAAAACTCTTACTGTGGCCAGTGATGAGGGAGCAGAGGCTTTGCTCCCTAGGTGAGTGAATGCTGGATTCGAGTTGGATTGCAGGTCAGATCTCCCCTCAGTCAGGTAAGTGCATTTACTGCCAGGTCATACACTTCCTCCCTCTTGGTAATAATTATTCATGTATTCTGTGCAAAAGGTATCCTCTCCAACCTGTATGTTCTTAATCTTGCATCTCAAGGCACCCTGTGGCTTAGGGATGAGAGGGTACTCTGGAAGGAGGGAAGTGTGGTTTTCATGTCTGTTCAGAGGGTGGGGAGGTTTGAACTTCAGTGTACTGCATCTCAGTGATCGCCACAACTGCCTTTTGTCTTCTTCCTTTTGATAGAAAAGAATCATCTTCATCTGGTTCCAGGAAAACATTTTGAGCTCTAAATCCCAGTGGAGATGTGACTTCTAAACATTCATTTCCATTTCAGTAGTTCCCTTGGTCTGTATCAGCAGATCAAAAACTTATCTTTCTTACTTAGCACTCTATTCTTTCTGTAGGGGTATTCTGTGCCGCTTGTTGCCTTATAGGACCTTGCATGTAAGAAACAAGTGCAGCTCTGAGGCCAAAGCTCTCTTGTTAAAAATCGTAACTGAATAATAGGATTACAACTTAAATAAGCTTTTGACTAAAAAAAAAAACAAACTCATTCTTTGTTTTTACTGTGAGAAAGACATTCTCAAGTTCAGGTGCAGGATTCATGTGTTGCATGCTATTTAGAAAGACAAAATATCTTGGTCTTTAATGATGTTAAATTCATTAGAAATTTTGAACTCTCCTAAAGTAAAGTAGCAACAATGTCGTTTTAACTCAACTGCTTTCTGTCTTCTGATTTGGAAAGAATAGCAGGAGAGTTAAATAGCTTTCTCAAAACTAAATTTCATGCAAAATTTATGGAATTCTTAGGATTTACATTTTTAAGAAAGGGGAATAGTGAGACTCAAATAAGAAACTACTTTGTGTGAAATTGTGTGGATTGCTTTTGATTACTTGATTTCTATTGGAATAAGTATCTCTCAGTCAAGGTCTTTCCTCAGGTCACTAAATTGAATTTTAAGGTTCTATAATATAATATTAATTCTTGCCTCTGATGAGGATGTCCCTCAGATTTCTCTACTGCGCCATTCACAGATACAATGACTGCTCATGTGACCTAAAAGCAGCACTGAGTTTCATTCTGCTCTCTCCCAAACCACCATTCCATTCTGCATCCCCCCATGGACAGTGGAACACAGCACCAGTCACCAGGGAAAGGGAACATACCTGAAGTTGGCAGCTGTGAAACCTGTAAAGTTGGCAAGCCACTGTTTATATGGAGATTGATTGTGAGAAAGCAAGGTAGTGGTTGCAGAAAAAGACGCAAATATCTTGGGTGAGAACCCATAACAATTCAAATAGAAAAGGGGACATTGCTGTTAATTTTTAGAAACTTACATGCTAATGTTGCAACTTGCTGTGGATGAAAAGGGCAAGAAATGAGGAAGGAAATCCCCTTGCAGGCTATCTGATCAGTTTGGTTAGGGGAGGAAGGGAGGTGTACACATCAGATAATTATAGGAAGGAAAATCAGAGTAGAAGCGTGCAAGTGACCTGTGGTAAGGCTGTCTGCATGGCTGCTCTCAGCTTTGTTTTTCCAGTTATTAGGTGTGATATGCAGGCAGGGGAAGGTTCTCCCTAGAGGGCCCCCTCTCACCACTTACAGAGCACTCACAAATCACACAGGCTCACACAAGGCTTCACGTCTTTCGTCTTTCGTGTCTAAATGAAACTCAGCACAGGACAGGCCAACTGCCCTGGGAAGGGTGATGGGAGATGGCAACAGCTAAACAAAACACAGGTTTCTCTTGGGATACAATATTGAATGGTTTTTAATTCATTTCTGTTTAATTTTTTTCTCATTTTGTTGTTTTTTTATCATGTTTTTCTTTGGGTTTCTCTCTGTTTTACAGTTCTTTTGGGCTCTTCTTTTGAGGCTGTGTTTGATGCGTTGGCTTCCCATCTGCTGCTCGTAACCATCTCTGCTATGAGTTGTGAGTGAGCCATCACCATGCTTCTGGGTTTTCATTTTGGTTTGTGCTTTTGTTATATATGGAAGTCCAGATTACACCTGGTTTTCTTTTTTCCCTCATGATCTGTTTGTTTTTCAGCAGGATCGTGACAGCTACCTAAATGTGATGCAAAGGCCTAGAATGCTCGGGATTCTGCCTGAGGGGCTGGCAGATATTTGGGTGGTCCCAGGCTGATTTTGTCAATTCTGTGGTTTCAGAGGCAAGGGGAAGGGAGTTTTTTCATCTTACTTTTCTGTCTCCAGCTTCCTCTATTCATTCCTGACTCCCCATGGGCATAAAATATGATGTAATCATTAACGATTCTACAAAATTCTGCTGTTTAAATTAAAAAGTCAAAATACATATAAGAGATGTGGATTTTGTCCCGACCAGAAAAGGTGGAGAGGCATGTCCCTACATCTCCCTCTTGAATCTGTCTGAAGAAGCAGAAGGTTCCTAGAGGTCACAGGGATACTTCCTTTTAGTTCAGTTAAAGCTTTCTTTCGCTTTTCCTTCTTACCACAACCTTTCCAACAAGTCATTTCTATCCAAGACATATCTCCAAATGCTTTCCATGATCTGTGACATCTCCTCTCTCATTACCACTTTCTCTTCAAACTGTGCTAACTTTTTTTTTTTCACATTCTTACTGCTGAAAGTCCTTTTCCTGATTCCAGGAGAGATGGGTTAATATCCTAGATGACAGCAGGCCTGCCAGGGGCAGAGGTGGTGCATCTCATGAGGTGTCTGCAAAGGCTTCCAGAAAGCTGGAAAGAACCAGTGGTCATGGTCATGAGAGTACTGCAGTCACAAGAAACAGCAGGAGGAAAGTACTGGCATCCAAATACAAGTTTTTAGGAAGGCAGCTGGAAACTGGGACATTCAAAATATCCAGTTTCCTTTTGCCAGTGAGGCAAAAGGAATAATTTTAATATCTATGAATGAACATGGTGTGAGGAGCAGGGATTCACATTAATGAGGAAATATGAGCACTCCTCAAATAAAAGGGGAGGAAAGACAGACTTCATGTGAATCATGAGGGAGACACTGTTGGCACTTGAAATACAAATGATCCTGAGTGTTTGATCTGGAGAATGATGGGTATATAAGAGCACAGTTTGGAAAATACATCCACTTCATACAGGATTTTGTTACCTAGTTCTGTCTCTGTCTGTGAGGTAGTCTACATTGCTAATGCAGTGAAAGGAACAGAGAGTACAGGTTTTGCTCTGTGGTAGTGATCTAACACATTCTCCCAAGCTGAAACTCATTTTAAACCAAGCTTCTAACACAATGCAGGGCTGTGTAGTAAAGTTCTTTAGCTTTGTAGTAGACACAATATCAGTGAAAGAAGAGATACACTTTATAACGTTTTTTATAGTAATACTGATGTGTAAAAAAAATAATAATCTATGGTTTAAAATTGTATTTCAAGCTGCTAGCTTATTATATATTCATAATTTTGGGGATTCAAATCAGTTGGATTATATGTGACTCCATAGTCTGAAGCTCCTAACTGTTGCAATTTCAATTCTGTGTCAGCTGTCTGGACTGGTCTGGGCAACAAGGATGCTTTATTCAGGCTCTTTTCCACTGCTCGCCAGTGCAGTGGTGGGATGAAGTTTGTTAACTGGAAGAAATGAAGTGTATAAAGAAATCATCTGGAAAACTAACGTTTACGAATTCAGAAGAAGAGTCAATAATAGTTGGGTATGCAGCATGTGCTACAACAAATGCTTAGGGAGGAGCTGTTTGTTTGGATGGAAGACAAGGTATCTCCACAACCTGGGAAGTACTTGATTGCAGTGACCAATTCCTTGTGACTGGCAGAGCAGGTAAATATGATTAGAAGAGGTGCAACATTTATGAGCAAAGGACACTGTTACACAGTTAGCATCTGCCTGTTTTGTTCAAAGGACTCTAAAGGTCCTGTCAAAGCAATTGCAAAGTCTTGCTCAGTTGCAGTACTCTCCCTTCCCTGGAGTCCCACGTGCGGGAGGAGTGCAGGGAAAACCCTCTGGGTTCAGGTGTGGAACTGCTCGGGAGCAGCCGGTCATGTTGGTTGTGGGGCAGATGCATGGTTAATGGCCTGCACCAAAAGCTGAGCTTTGCTTTGCTTCTGAGAGAGGAGAGGTTTGCAACCAATGCTTGCAAGCTGCCTGGCATTGGTTTCAGAACAGATCTAATTAAAGACTGCACAGATAGCCTGTCTGCCAGAAATAGTAAGTATTGATCTAAAACAATTTTTAGAGGTATTGCTGACATACTGAAGCCAACCAAGCACACGTGGTACTTGGTTCAGTACTTGCATGGACTGCAAAAACTGAATAATTTTTGTTCTGAAAACATTACAGGTTACATGTTAGAATTGTTCACAGTGCACCCTTATGGCTCATGAAAATTATCCAAACACACTATCTTCCATTCATAATGGAAAAGAGGAATGTCTTCTTTCTTTTGAATGTGTAGAGCAAATTTATGGTTATGGCTGTATTCCAGTGGCCAGTATTCTGCTTTTCAGGAACTCACATCAGTGAATTCTCTGGAATTCTGAAAAATATTTTGTAGTTTGTCAGTGGGAATCCTGGATTGCATAGTTCTGAGAGCAGTGAGGTACATGATCACAAATATATATCTCTGCTATTACCTGCTGCTAAATAAGCATCTTATAGCTTAAGCTGGTGTACTGCAAGATTAAATGCTGGATTAAGTGTGTGGGATATGCATATGGGTTCTCTTTGGGGAGTATTTGATTAGCATAAAAGAGTTATAAGATAGACTTGCAGCTTTTTTTTGCTTTGTGTCATTATAACTTAAGAGCTGCATTGTACACCATACAGGTGTGTTATGTGGTGTGGGTGAACTTGTTAAAGACATCTGAAATGTTATTCTTTCTAAGAATATTAAAATTCAGAGCAACTTCCCTGTACCCAAAAGGAAGCAACTGAATTGTACATATTTAAAGTGACAGAAGGGTGCCCTAGAATAAAAGTATGAAGTTTTAGGCCTAGTTCTAAAAGTACAGACACAGGTGAAAGAACAGACCTGAATCCACTGACCTCTGTGGGACAAATTACTCAATTAACTTGTTATTAATATGCTTGATTTTCTGCTGGAGTAGGGTCTTCATTTTGAATATGTTTAGTTCTTTGCCCAAGCTTAGCCATATGATGAAAGAAGTCTGGGCCTGAATCTGGTTTACCACAAGAATTTTGATAGCACTGCTGTCAAGTCTTATTAACTCTGGTGCTTCTAGTTCAACTAAGAGAATTTGGTGGATGTCATTATTTAAATGTGTGTTTTTTCAGAATGACATCTGCATTAAGTGAACTCACATGGTCTAATGTCCTTGTGGAGGCAGCAGTAGAAAGGTTTGGAACAGTTGCTCAGCCCCCAAAGCAGAGAAAGCCTCCAGATGGGACAAATAAGTCACAGGAGGACTGCCTTTCCACACCCACTATATAAAGCCTTTAACTCCCAAGGACATGAAAAAGAGAATCAGGGAAAGAGAAAATAAAGATAGGATATACTGGGAAGAATCTGGAAAAAAGCAAGAACTCTGAAAGTTGGTGGTTTGTAATTTGTTGGAAGTCTTACAGAAGATGCTGACCAGCAGTGTCAGAAAATGTTTATGGTCATCTGTCAGCGTAGGTGATCCCCATTTCCACCCTGACGAGGCCACCTTCAGGCTTTGCTTAGCTTGTATTACTCATTACTCAGTTTTGCACTTCTTTACTAGCTTTTCCCTTGACCTGCAGTTTAAAAAAGAAAATCTTATCCTGGTTAACGTTCTTATCTCTATGCCTGGACTATTACTGTTCTAACATAGCACTGTAACCCCCTTGCCTTCTCTGTAGAGTGAGCTTTCCTAGAAACACAGAATCGGAGAACGCTCTCTGTATAGCTGCTGGAGCGCAAGAAAGCAGTAAGAGCCTTGTGTTACTTGAGTGCATACAAAATAGCAGTTTAGACAAGAAGTTCTCGGGAGCTGGTTGCACAGGGGATTCAGTGATCTGCTCTGTTTCTGAGATATTTCTCTTGTTTCCCTCCAGCCTCGCAACGTTGCTGGTTTCCGAGGAACCGTTCGCTATGCCTCCGTGAATGCGCACAAAAACAGGGTGAGTATTTTGGAGTTATAGGTAGTTCCCCCTCAGAAACCTGTTTTCAGGAGCAAAGGAGCAAGAGGTGTGAGTTCTGGTTTGTTATCTATGGAAGTTAGTGTATCAGAAGATTTCCATTAGGTAGTTAAGGCTGTTGGCTGTAAAATCAGAATTATGCTTCAGTTATTGTGTCCGCTATAGTTGGTAGACTTTAAAATTGT
This sequence comes from Tichodroma muraria, assembly GCA_013390105.1. Taxonomy (NCBI): domain Eukaryota; kingdom Metazoa; phylum Chordata; class Aves; order Passeriformes; family Sittidae; genus Tichodroma; species Tichodroma muraria. The sequence continues at coordinate 2,449 of WAAG01071001.1, read as the reverse complement.
AATTACTGCATTACCAGACACTTTTTAGGGCAAAAGTAAACGACACTGAAGGGGAAATCTGGTTAAGCACCAGGCTGTTTGCTGCTACTTTCCAGCAGAACTTGGCCAGGAATTACCAAGTGCCAGGTTCCCAAATCCATTCTTCATCTGTAATTTTTTAATGTTAACATCATGCCATCAAGAGAAGAGCCACCTGGCAGAAGCTAGGTTTTTTTTTTCCTGAAAAGAGCCATTATTTACATAGTGTCTGGCCTGTTTCATTATAAATGCTTCTAGAAGGCTCATCTTCTCAAAACACTCCTCTCTCCTATTTCAGTTGTGTTCCTTTGCAGACAGTAAACAGTAAGTTTGGACAATACTCTCAGGCATTTCCAGGCACGTGATGTGATTCTTGGGGTGTCCTGCACAGGGCCAGGAGTTGGACTTGAAGATCCTGATGGGTCACTTCCAACTCAGCATCTTCTGTGGTTCTAAGTTCTGCATTTCTGCTGCTAAATGTCTTCCAGATGGAAACTGTCAGCCCTTCTGCATTACCTCCAGATTTCTGGCCTTAACTTGGAATGAGATTGTAGGATTACCTGTGACATACATAGAAATGTCAGGATTTTTTTAGGGAAGGAGGAAGTTACTGTCTACAAAAGGTGGGAAGTGTGATGTGGGGAGGGCAGCTGAATGCCAGTATGAATTCTGTTTCTTGAGATATACAGAGGAACCTGAGGTATAATTTTTGCAAGAGCTGAGTGGGCCCAGCTGTAGCTGGCATCAGCTGAATGTATATTTAGACACAAAAATTGCTGTATAATGCAGGCTATTTTGAGAAGTCATATCCTAGACATTGGAAGTTGAGCACCAAAAATGAATTCATGTGCTTTGACAATTTCAGCCTTTATCCCCGTGTTTCAATTTCCCATTCACTAACCCAGGAGAAGAGCTGCATGTGGAAATGTTATAAATCTGTAAATTGTTGTGGTGCATGATGATGAGTCTTTTGCAAACATCCTTGAACAAATTCACATTATATTTAGGCTTAAAAATAATAATAAAAAATGTGTTCTATATACAGTTTGGGCTTTTTCTTAGGCTAGGTTATTCCGTGTCCCATTAGTAAATATGTATCTTTAGCCTTTAATTTGGCTTCTTTAATCATTGACTGGGAAGTATGGCTTCTCTTCCTGCCCTTTAAAATGAGGTAGCTCATCTGGAGAGTACACCTGGACCCCTCAGCAGTGTGAAACTTTGCTCCTCAGTCTCCATCTCTCTTTC
>WAAG01070995.1:394589-490329 GCA_013390105.1 Tichodroma muraria | reverse complement strand
CAGCTCAGAATATTCCATGATTCAGTTTGGATCCTGTCAGTTTTTTCTCCAGAATCCCTTGATTCCAACCCATTTTCCTGGTCCTATTTCCAGCAGATGGTGCCACAGCCCATGGGGAGCTCCTCATCCCCTTTGCCCATGGAGCTCAGGGACACCAGCACAGTCCCAGCAGGACTGGGCTGCTCCAGGAGGGGTGGGAGCAGCTGGCCTGAGGTTTGGGTTGGGCTGTTCCATCCTTCCTGCAGCTATCCTGTGTTTGTGAGTCACTCATTCTCTAAAGTTGCCCCAGCTGGGGGAAAGTGAGGATTTTGAAGACAGGCCATGTTTGGAGCAGAAGCTTTCCCCTTTCAATGGAGTTTTCATAGGTAGGTGACAGCGTGTGACACGGAATGGGATGGGTTGTGACAGGGTGCCACTGCTGGTTTGGCAGGGCCTCCCTGCTCCTCCCTTGAGCATCAGGCAGGAGTTTGCCACTTCCCAAGCCACTCCTTCCTTGGTCTGCACTGTGACAGCTCCTCTTAAGCTCTTCTCTGAACAAGCGTTGGCTGCAAGGAGTAAATCTGAGTCCCCTTGGAGCAGATCTGGAGCTTTCCAGGTACCTGAGCTGTTCTGGGAGTGACTGCAGCCACTCCAGAGCTCAGCTGGGGGAGCTCTTGGACTGCACTGATGGAATTCCAGTGCTGCAGCCTGGCTTTGCTCAGGGGTGGCTGAAATGTTCGTTCTGTTTTGCTGGCACCACCTCTGTGGAAATTTCCCAGCTTCCTCCATCCTTTTTATAGACTCCGTGACTCTGACAGTGATCATCTTGGAAGCACCTCAGGGAATAACGGGAGTGTGGAGAGTTACAAAGTCTACCAGTTTGGGGTTGAGCTCTAAAATAAGAGGCAGAGTTATTGTTTGGCTGTCAGAGATATTTATTCAGTGGAACCAAGGACTCTGTATATTGGTAGTATCTGCCTCAAAATTGCCTGTTAAAAACCATAACTCTTTCTTCGTGAGTCCCATAAATTATCTTGGGGTGCTTCTCTCCAGGCTGTGGGAAGGGTGAGGAGCCAGCAGCCCTGCTGCCTTCCGAAGGGAAGGGGAGACAGGAGCTGCTTCCCTCACAAACCTCCTTTGAGGAGCTCCTGCAGTCCCTGCTCACAGGAGAGATGCTGTGGGAGAGCTGAAATTCCTTCTCAGGGAGCTTGGGGTGGTACATTTGGGCCACCAAGAACCATCTCTGGGTGGCCAAAGGAATTGTTCTCCTGGGCCAGGGGGGATCATTACTGAGTATTTGGTGTCTCTCATTTCTGTCTTTGCAGTGCTGGGTTTTCTCCCCTACCAGGCAGTTCTTTTGGGATTGCAGGTAAAATCAGCGTGTGGCTTCTTTGTACGGGCTGAGGAGCAGTGCCTGGTGTGACGAGTCCGTGCTGAGTGTCCCTGTCACTGCAGAGGTGCTGCTGCCAGCCCCGCCGGCAGAGCAGGACAGGCTGCAGCCCTCGGAGGGCCTGCACCCCCCCGGGGCACTGGGGTGCAGCTCGGGAGCTCGCTCAGCACCCAGAGAAGCAGCTGAGCAGGGAGAGGTCACCCAGCCATGAGGGAGAACGAGGGGTTAGTGGGAAGCAGCCATTTTCCAGTTTGCAGCCTCGTTCAGTGGTGTCTCTGTGCCTGTAGATTGCAGTGCATTTACTTCTTGAGCTCTGTTGCTGTAGCAGGGAGAGCAGGGCTGCTGCAGCCCCCATCCCACCCTGCCCTGGGCTGTTCCAGGGGGATTTTCCCTCTGGGTGTGCTGTTCCCAGCACTGTTCCCAGCTCTGCCCCTCACCGTTCTCACCCTGCTGCTGTTCCCAGCTGGAAAATCAGGCTGACAGGTTGAGGAGGAAGCATGGGAGGTGTGGGCACTTCCGTGCAGCACCCCCGCACTGGGAGCAGTTGTGTAAGCTCATGTGAAGCCCCTCAGGCAGGGAGCTGCCAGATCCAGCCTTTCACTTGCTTTTTTTCTCAAATTGCAGTAAAACGTCCCTCTCGCGTTAGGAATTTAATTGCCACCTTTTCATAGTCTCAAACTTTTGAAAAAACCAAAGTGTATTTAACTCTGCAGCCCCATATTAAACCTCTCGTGGTGGGAATTTTTGCCGTATCAATTATACATATTGTGTATAATTACCTCACACACTCCTGTGTGAGATCTAAAATTGAGCATATTGTCAAACGGTGCAAGCAGAAACTGATTTTATAATGACAGAAGCGACAAAGCTGAGTGCCAGGCCTCATTCTTCATGGTTATTATGGCATTTTATTGAAGAATGGATGTGGCTCAGCCTTTACAATTCCAAAAGAATATTTTTAGATGCTGAGGTGCTCCACCAGCACTTGCTTTTATCTCCATAAAGATGTGCAATCCCCACCTGGAGGCTTCCTGGGCTGGGGAAGTGCTGCAGGAAACTTTGAGCCTCGGTATTGTGAACTTGCCAGATACACTTTAGGAGTGTAACATCTTTTTTTGTCAACAGTGTACCACCTGATTTGGCAATAAAGTTATTTTTCTTGGATATTTTGTGACTGATCTTGCTGTACAGCAGCAGTATTTAATTTACCTTCCCTGAGTGCTGGTGGGATGTTACACTCTTCCTTCTCTCAGAAACTGCAGGTGTTAAACCAGACTGACACTGGGGAAGGTAATTGATTTTTATAAAATGTCCCTTTTCCCTTATCATGATGGATGTTTAATCCCCTTTAATTAAAACAGGGAGCCAGCTTTAGCTTTTAAGTTATATCATCTCCTCCAAAACACTCCCTCGCTGGAAGTGGATCATGCCTAATCTGTTTGACTTTGATATCACAAAGTACACTTTATGCCAGAACAGCAGTTTATGTGGAATTAAGGACAAATTACCAAAGGAACTTTAAAATAATATGATTAGTTGGCAGCACTGGTCATAGATACAATTACATTCTAGAAACACTTCTGGAATTCTGTCTTGTGAAAGTCTGAGGACTGCAAACCTGAGAGTCCATGGAGTTACCCCAAACCTTTGTTGGTTAAAATATTTTAGAATTTCAGCTTTTTCCCTCCAGGTGCCCAGTGAGGCTCCCTGGGTGGGGCAAGTCCAGTCAAGGAGCAGGCAAGGAGGGCAAATCCTCCTTGTGGCTGCCCCTGGATCCCTGCAAGGCCAAGGCCAGGCTGGATGGGGCTTGGAGCACGCTGGGACAGTGGGAGGTGTCCCTGCCATGGCAGGGGTGGCACTGGATGAGCTTTGAGGTCCCGTCCAAGCCAAACCAGTCAGGGATTCCGTGGCTTTCTCGTAACACCTACAGTTTAGCATTTGTAGTATCTGGCAGTGCTGCTGCCAGCAGGGGAAGCTCACCTTTCCTAGCAGGCCTGTCAGGGGGAGATTCAAGCCAAGACTGGCTGTTCCCTTGGGAGGGGATTCTCAAGGGAGAATCTGTCTCCTCTCTGGCCTTGGCTAAGAGCCCCTCCTGCAGCAGCAGCAGGTCTGAGTTCTGAGGATCTCCCTGGTTTTATTTCTCACTCTTGTCTGCAAGAACTGCGGCTTTCTTTGCTGAACTCTTGTCCTGTCCTCGCCTCAGGACGGGAAATGGTAACCCCTGGAAAACTGCCTTGGAGGAGGAAAATGGCCTAATACAGTCATGGAGCTTAACTCTCCCAGCTCCTCTGCTCATTTTCATGCAGGGTGCTGCCCCTTGCCCCTCCCACCCTCTCTGTGAAGTTCTGCTCTGTCCCCCTGCTTTAACACTCTCCCAGATGTTCCATGGGTTTGGTGTAATCCCATTGCAAGCAGCTGCTTTAATGCTTGGCACAGAACTGTGTGGCTGCAGGGGGCAGGGCTTTGTCCCTTCATCATTTCTCGCCTCCTGCTATTCCCTCCTCCCAGGGGGCCCTGCCCAGGCTGCTGGAATCGCTGCAGGGATCAGGTGGCACCGCAGGCGTTGGTTATTGGGGTCTCGGTGGCCCTTGTACCCTGGAGATCCTGAGATTCCTTAGGCTGCATTAGCTGGAATCACAGCTGAGATTTGCCCTTGAGGGAGCTGATGCTCCACACTGAGAATTTTTGTTTTTCTGAGTTTCAGTTTTCCTGTTTCTTGGTGTTAGGGAATTCAGGAGAAGATTCTGCAGCCCTTCCTCCCTCAATCCCCAAGGTCTACATCATCTTCCATGGGAAGTGTGTGAGGTGTCCTTGCTCCTAAAAGTGTTCCAGGCCTGGCAGCAAAGGTTTGGAGTTTTTTTGTGTGGAGCAGGGGGAAAGGAGAAGCAGGGAAGGCCATTTGGCAGTGATGGCAGCTCCTCACAGCTCCCAGATTTCCTTCCTGCCTCTGCTGTCCCATGTAATCTGTTTTACAGCTCTGCAGTTTTGGATGGAGAAAGAGCAGAATTTATGGTGATGGTTGATTTATAGATTAACTGCAACACCATTTGCTCTCAGGCAGATTTGGCAGAGCAAGACCCTTTTCTGTTGATAAAAGGGAGAGAGAAAGGAACAGGGATATTCATTAAAAGGGATAAAAGGAAAGTGAGATAAAGTATGGCCAGGCAGAACAGCTTTTCACTCTCCTGACTCTCCTGAAATGAAGGTGAAATCTGCTTTGGAATGGGCTTTCTGCACTGAGAGTCCGTGCACGTGGGTTTGCTGGGAGCTGCGTGGAAGGAGGGATGTGTTGGGGAGCAGAGTTGTACCCCCTGTAATTCCCTGATAACTGAGAGCAGAGAGTCATTAATAGCACTGCAGTCATTAGTTAATCAACACAAACCAGTGCCAGCCCAGCTCCCCAGCCCTTCCTCCTGGAGGTGGTGCTGTGGGAGAAGGATGAGGGGGTCCCTCAGGAAGGGGACAGTGCTCACTGCTGCTTTGCTTTCAGAATCCATGGGGTCGCCACGTTGTCCGGGACCTGAATGAGCTCTGGCTTGGATTATCTTCCCAATCAGGTGCTGCAATTGGAATAGTGGAATTTTCTCTTTTTAATAGACTTTAAATAGGTTTGTGTGGTCTTTCATTAGGCTGTTGTAGACAGATTATTAAAAGGTCATTTTTCTGCTGCAGAGGAGGCACGGGATTTGGGGAGTTAGGACCCAAGTATTGCCTTTCTTCATTCACCCTCATCTAACTGAGGGAAAATGCCATGAAGGTCAAGCCAGACTCCGGGATTGATGGAATCAGCTGTGGGACTTGTCTGAGGGGGGACGGATGGATTGATCTCAGCCTCAGCACCTCTTTGACTCAGCTCCGTGCTGTGTTTGTGCTTCCCCTCCAGAGCCCTCCTCGGTTTTTAGTCTCACCCAAACCCACTGCAAAAGGCATGGAATTATTTTGTGCTTTGCTGCCATTTCAGTTTTCAGTCTGTGCATTTTAGGGCCATCTTTACTGAGCCTGTTCTGTTGGCTGAAATTAGAAATCTTAGAGGCTGAGGTTCGTCTTTGAGTTGTTGTACCTGACCCAGCAAAGAGGAGACCCTTCCCACCTGTGGTTCCTCTTGGCACTTTCCAGAATGATTTTAGCAGGAGGAGGTGCTGGTCTGGGGTCCCCTTTCCGCAGCAGCATCCTGGGGTAGTCCCTGCTGTGGCTGCAGCACAGGAATTGCTGTCAGCCCAGGAGCCTCAGATGGACTGAGGGAAGCAGGTCTTGTCCCAGGAAGGCTCTTGCACCAACCCATTCCTGCCTCCTGGAAGTGTCTGCTCAGAGCTCAGGCCTGGTTTGAAATGAAGATCTACGCAAGTGTGACAGGATCACAGACTGGTTTAACAACAGAGGCTTTTGAGCAGAGCAGGGACTGGAGGGGAGGGAGATGTGCTTCCATGCTCCATCTCACTCCTTCAGCCTGATCCGACTGCCCCGGGGGACAATGAGCTTGCAAATTCCAGCTTGGCACAGAGCTGGAAGCAGGGCTTGGGAAGGCCGGGGGGAACCAGGAGTGGTGCTGCAGAGCTTTGTCTTTATTCACATTTTGTTAACACGTTGGCAGAAATCAGCGGGGATTTTTTTTTTTTCTTTACTCAGCAGAGAAAATTGTCGAGGGGTGATGCCAAGTGCAGCACAAGTGTGGTTTAAAATAAGAGGAGCCCATAGTAATGACAGCACTTAAATAGCACTCGGTGCTGTCTGAGAGCTGTGCACCCGTTAACCCCTTAATTTCCAAGGAATGAATGTACTGGGTTTGCATCCACTGCATTTCCAACTGCCCAATCAGCCACACAAAGGGGATCAAACGGAAGAAATAAAGGGAACTTTACAAACGGTGTCAGTGATCTTTATCAAATCTCAGCTACAGCACTTGTGGCTTTGATGCTGACAGGAACACAGCTCTCACTTCAAAGCAGTTGTACTTGGGAACGGTGCAGTTTGATGGATGAGGAGCATTAAACCTTTGGAATGCTGGATTTTTTCTCCTCAGAAAAGACAAGAGTGTGTGTGTGTAGAGGCATTGCACCTCTAGCACAAGGGGGTTCCTAATCTAAGAATATCTCTCATTACTCATGAGCAAATTTCTTTTGTTCTGCTGTGGGCAGTTTTCCGTGTTTCTCAGGAGAATGTGGCTGTGCCCGGGGAGGGAGGCAGCTCTCACAGGTCACTTGGTACAAGGCACACATGGCTCTCATCTCCCCTGGTTACCTTTTTTCTCCTTGCTTCTGGAGCTGAAATGAGCTATTATTTTAGAATACAGGCTCTTTGAAGCATAATCTTTGCTTTTCTTTCTATTTGTATGGTATCCACTACAAAAACAACCAGTAATTAATAATCTGATTGCCAGTTTAGGGAAATAAATCTGATGTGAGCAGGTTCTTCCAAACAAATAATGGGGAATGGCAAGGGGATGAATATTGTAGTCATTCATCTCTGTTGAATTGTGTACTAATTATCTTCTTGGCTAAACTGAATGAGTAAATGACTTCATAATGTTTTTCCCCAAACACCTTTTCTTAGTAAAATGGCTCCTTCATGCTGCTCGTTCACTGCAGGCAGAGGCAGGCTGTGGCTTATTTTCACACGTGGAGGGAGAGACACTCCAATGTGCTCTGCAATTTTGTGCTTTGTGCCTGGCACTTGTGCTGTGGAGCTGACTGGACTGGGGCACTGAGAGTCCTTCCAAGAGCAGATGGTTGTTCACATTAAATTCTCTGCTTTAAAAAAATGTATTTAAAAATTGCATTTGGAGTTCTGGAAAAATCTCCTCTTTGTATTCATTGAGTTGGGGGTTAGTGAATCACTGTAAAAGTAGCCCATTGTGCTAATCTTGGAGCTCAGTTGTACCTCTTGAAAATTCATATTGCTTTAAAATCAGAATTTTAAAAAGCTCCTGTCTAATGTCACTTCTTGAAACTAATGGCTCTTTAATCCTATTTCTAGCTCAAGGCAACTCTGAGGGTTGAAGAGTCTTTTAGAAGTACATGATTGGCACAAGTTAGGACTGACTCTAATCTTCCAGTACTCAATCCCTAGGGATTTGATCCCAGCTTCAGAGTAACCTGGGATATTCTGCCCATCCTTACTGGAAAGCAGATGGAGAGTTTGCAATCACAACTTCAGTTTCTTTGGGGAAGGAGAAAGTTTTTCATCCTGCTGTTCCACTGGCGGCAAAATCGCTGCCATTTCTTCATATTGTGGATAATGAGGAAGCTCTGTGTGTGGAGAAGGGATTGTCTGGAGCGGGATGGGCCCTGTGGTGAGTGCTGGGTGTGTTTGGTGGTGCCCAGGCCCTTCCTGAGCAGCTTTGCCCTGATTTTCTCTCTGTGCTGCTTCCCCAGGGGTTGTGTTCAGCTGTGGGAGGCAGGTGGGTTTGCTGTGTTTTGGGGTTGGGATTTGGTCCTGTCATTACCTATTTACTCCTAATTATGGCTTTTGGAGTTGATACTCCCCAGCCTCTATGTTTATCTCTCACTCTGGGTGTATTTCAATAAAAATGTCATTACTTGGAGTCATTAACACTGCTGGTTGAAGATACTGAATTCCATCATCCATTGTCCTGTGGAATGATCCATTCAAGATAAAACTGCAGGCACTTGATAAAGGTTCTTTCCTAGGAGCAAGGAGCTCTCTGGTCCCTGTGTGATCTTATCTCCGGGCAGTGTTTGCATTCCTGATGGGAAGGAGCCACAGCAGAAGGGGAGAGGAGAGTGAGGCCAGAGATTCTCATTTCCTAACCAGGGTTTTGAGAAGGGAAATGGGAGATTTCCAGCCCAATCAGTGTGGGCCAACCTCAGACTTGATGAGGAGAAGAAGAAAGGGAGTAGATTTCAGTATTTTAAGGAATTGTGGGGAGGGAAGGATGAAGGGAGATTAATTATGGAGGAGGGTAAGGGTGAGGAGAAGAAAGGTGACCATGGAAGGGAGGTGACAGTGCTACCAACAAAGGAACAATCAGTTCTTCTTGTTGAAATACCTTTTTTCTTTTCTCATACAGGCAAAACAGCTTAAAAATAGTGTTGGACAGCAGGAGCTGGACTCTGATCCCTGTGGGTCCCTTCCAGCTCAGGATATTCCGGGAGATTCTAGCATGGAAACCCCCACTCCTACCCTGAGCTTTGCTCTGACACAGTGAGATGTTGTTTAATGTTTTACCTTGTAGAAAGATGAGGCCTCAGGAGCAGGATCTGAACTCTGAAGGAGGGACCACCCTGTGCTAATGCTGGTTCTTAATGGTTCTGTTGGGTGATAAATATTCCTGATGGACCAAGGGGTTTTCTTTGGAGGCCTTGCTGCTGTCGTGGGGGCTAAAGATGTTGAAGGTCAGGGTTCAGATTCTGGGTTTATGGGCACCCTTTGCCTTACAGAGACTGAAATAGCAGCTTTTCATTCTGCCTGTCGTGGCTGAGAGCAGGTTGGCATTTGAGTCTTAAAGGGTCACTGTTCTTGGCACAATTAAATCTGCTTTGAAGACAGATAACTCACCCCAGCTCGACACGTTGGCCTGGGCATTTTAAATGTGCTGCTGCTGTTCTGTTTCTTTCCTTATTCCATGGTTATGGTGTGTTAAACTGTGTGGGGCCTGCTTGGGCAGACCTTGTGCAGACACTGTGAAATTGAGTTTCTTACCTTCTCCCAGGAATGGCACTGAGTGACATTTCCAAAGTCTGGGGGCTGAGCTTGCCCCTGCCCAAGGAGCCCCGGCTCCCTGAGATAGGGCTGTGGGATTTGGTGATCTAATCACTGCTTAATTGCTCTGTGTTGGGGCAAGAGAGTGTAAATGAGGTGTGGAACAAGGTGTAACTGTCAAAAACTCCGGGAAAACAGCTGGAGTGGGAAAAGGTCTTGGATTCTTTGGGGGATGTTGGATGAAGGGACAGGATGGTCTGGTCCTCTGCCAAAGGTAGGGATGGCTTCAGGTGAGAGAAATTCCTCTTAAACCAGGAGAAAACAGCTATGAACAGGCCTTTGCTGTGGAGGAAGTTTTAGATTTTTGGCCACTGGAAGCCAAAACTGAGTTGACTCCCTTTGAGGAAGCAGCAGTGAGGGGAGAACCTGGGACTGGGAGGTCCCTGAGGAGCACCTGGTGCTGGAAGCTGCCCAGGTGAATTCCCTGTTACATCATTCCTTGGGGTCCTTGCATCCCAGGATGGCCTGGATGCTCCTTTTTGCTGACACACTTGTTTAATTCTTAATTCACAGGACATTTGCTTATTTATTCTCATTGTTCCTGATAATAATTCTGAGCCATTAGAGGGGAAAATTGTATTCAGAAATGCTGTTTCACACTTTATTTGTTTGATGATTTAGAGCGATAGAAAATAGCACATTTGCTGGCTTTTATAGTCTGATAATTATCCACATCCATCAAGCCCCATTCCAGGGGAATAAACAAAACACCAAGAAAATTACTCTATTAATGATATCCTATGATGGCAAATAGGACAGACCTCTCTTTTGTGTTAAGGATAGAGAGGGGACTGTCCAGTTAAACTTGTGTTGGGAAGGAATTCCTGCCTGGGAGGGTGGGGAGGCCCTGGCACAGGTGCCCGGAGCAGCTGTGGCTGCCCCTGGATCCCTGGCAGTGCCCAAGGCCAGGCTGGACAGGGCTTGGAGCAGCCTGGGATGGTGGAAGGAGTCCCTGCCCATGGCAGGGGTGGAAATGGGTATTTAGGATCTCTTCCAACCCAAGCCATTTTGGGATTCCATGATTCCATATTACCAAAAGCATACCACCACTCCAGGAAGATCATTTTCTAACACTTTTATAGCTTTGGGGCAAAACCTTCTGGACCTGTGATCCTGACTCAAGAACTCAGAAAATTACGCGTCAGAAATGCTGGAATTAGGTTTCAAGAAATAAATTTGGAAGCTGAGAGTCTTTCCCACAGAACAGCAAGTTCTAGATGTGTAAAGTGGTACTTGATCCACTTCAGGGATTTTCTGTTGTTTTGGTAGAAGGTAGAAAAAGGTAATTTAAAAGGCTCAGTATATTACTTTCAGGTTGTTGACTTGGGGGTAAGATGACATTTGAGTCACAGAACTATAACTTTTTTGATCTTGAGCTGTTTTTTCTTTCCCCATTGTGTAAATCTCCCTGGCAGAGCAGCAGCACGCTTTTTCTGCTGTAATCCCCAAACTGCTGAGTGCCAGGGTTTCGGGTGCAGCCTGTCCTTTGTCTTGGTCACCCTTTGCAAGGCCGACCCTGCGAGTGCGGACTGGGGGTGGTTTGCAAGCCCAGTGCCTTGGAAGTTTGATTCATCTTCACCCAGCTGCTGGCTTGGCTCTGTGGCCATAAATGTCCCTTTCCCTGGGGACCAGGCTGAGCCCGAGGGGCAGATCCAGGTCAGCTGGGGGCTGTTGAAGTCATGCCTGTAGAAAAGGAAGTTCTTGGATAATTTTTACCGTGCCCAGACCTGTGGCTTGCCTGTGGAATTGAGGTTTTGCAGCTGAGCTGAGCCCCAGCTGAGGGGATGGTGACAGGCTGGGCTGAGGGACACCAGGACCTGTGTCCCCAGCAAGCGCTGTGGTCGGTGCCAGCAGTGGCACCCAGGGCCAGCCCTTGCTGGGTGTTCATTGCTCACCCTGCACCCCTTCGACTGCAGCAATTTTTAATCTTTCCATTGTTGTTCTTCCTCATAATCAATCATTTTGTGTGTAGATGGAGCTCAATCTGTGCCATACGTGCAGGAGCCTTCTGTTTCTCTTCCTGGTTTTAAATAGCAGCCCAAATTCTGTCTTTATTGCCTATCTTTATGTAAATCAGTCAGATTTGTGAGCATAACTTAAAGCAGAATTTGACCTACTTTTAATTCTCTTCTGCAGTTAATATTTTGAATTCCTAAGAATAAATGCAGAGGGATGTGTAGGCTCTGCTTCCTAAAGACTGGCCCAAAGAAAAAAGTTAATTTCTAAAATTGGAGTCAGCTATTACCATTCTGTGCTGGGGTATTTTGATTTGTATATAATTACATATAGTTCTTTTTTATAAGCTGGAAATTCCTCCTTTCTGGCTGGTTTCTATCCAAGCAAGTCTTTTTTCTTTGTCTCTCCATGGGCTGTTCTCTAAAGCCTTGCTTGGCTTTTTGCAGGCTGCAGTTTCAGATAACACAATAACCATGTTCCAATGTATTAAACTTTTAACATCCTCAAGATTCAATTAATCTTATCTTTACAACTCCCAATTACAGGCACTAATTAAGTGAAGGTTGCATTGTAGACTGGGGATATTACATTAATCATCAGCAGCCTTGTAGCCATAAATTAGTTCTTTCCCAATCCTTTAGCATTTTTCCCAGAAGGAATGGAATGTCTCATTTCCCTGTTTTAAGGGACATTAATCCCACAAAGGAGCTTTGGATCGGGATTAGTTTTATCACATTTATGTAAGTGATGAATGGTCTTTGTAAAATAAAAGCCACTAGCTTTGTCCCAGACAAATGAAATTGAATTGTTTGATAATTATGCAATTTAAGGCACTGTCAAACTTTGGTCAGGGGATGTTGGGAGTCCATTGCTGCATTTATTATTTTACAAGATTAGGTGCTACATAGTGTTTTGCCTTAAATTTTTTTTAAGCCATCGGTTTAAATCCTGAGCTTAGTGCCTAAACCCCGAAGCCCCCTGTGTGTGATTTGTGAGCTGTACCCCCCTGCCGGGCCAGCTCAGGTGTGTTTGATTTCCTGACAGGGGTTGGGGCTTGGAGCTGCTTCTCCCGGGTCGTGGTTTTACACTGGACGACGCAGAATTAGTCTGGCTGAAATCCCCCAGAATCAGGTGCATTCTGAGCCCCCAGAGGGGCAGAGCTGGGCACCTGTTGTTGGTCCCCTCCTGCAAGAGCCTGATCCCAGCATGGGGTTTGACATCTTTATTGGAAATAGCAAAAATAATGCATTTTTTATTATTCGCTTTGAAGAGAAGTTATAGCTGGCAGTAAATGCCATTCCCACAAATGTAAATTCTCAGAATTCTCTGTCACGAAGAGCAGGGAGAGACATATTTAATTTGCTGCAGAATGTAACCAATGATTTACAAATTTCCATTGGCAATATTATTGTGTGTCGTCATGTTAAACACGTCTAAATGTATCCTGGTATTCAGTTCCCTTCTTACAACCTGAACACATAAATCTTTGTCACCTGGGCTTTGCTCCTGAGAATATTGTGAACCTCAAAGCACTAAGAGAACTAACAGCTTTTAGGAAGAAAAAGCCATTTGAAACTTCCCTGGTGTTTGTACGTGCTGAGCACACCCAGCCTGTGTCTGAGGCCTGTGGGACTGATGATTGTTTTTCCAGAATTATGTTCAATAATTTGCACTCAAAAAAAAATTCCAGTCAAATTCTTTTGCACTTTGTTGACCCCTAATCTAGGAAAACTGTCTTTAGGAGGTGTAGGAGTTGTTCCTACACCCCTTAATGATGTTTTCATCAGCAGACTCTGCATTTTCAGGGTCACCTCATCATGAAAATTATTAAATACTTTAATTCCATTATTTCACATCAGATAGTAAAATCCAGCATGGACATGATTGAACCATGACTGCTTGAGCTGTGCTGAAGAATATTTACTTTATTGAATAAAATGAAAGCTATTTACACAGAAGGTTTATTCTTTTTCAAAGCACACAGACCCTCCTTCACACCTTTTCAGCCCATCTGTTTCTTGCTAATATTTAGCACAGTTTCATTTTGCAGATATTTTCCCAGTGGAGGACACACCTGCTGTTCCCTGCACTCAGTTATTTCTGGGGTTTCCAGAGCTGTATCATCACTTTGTCTGCTCGATTTTCCTTCTACCTTGTGAAATCTTGTGATGCTGTTTGAGGAAATGGCAGGGAAATACACACTTCATGAAACGTGTCTAAGCACTGTTACTAAATGCTGTTTTTTCCATGGATTGTGTGTTGCTGGTGCCCCTCAGATGGACAGAGGGCTGGTTCTGCTGCCAGCCATTGCGTGCTGTGCCGAGGGCTGCTGCCCCGCTTGCTGCTAGTGAATCCCTCGTTTCCCTTTTCCTGACACCATTCCTGCACTGGAGACTGATGCTGTGGTTTCTGTCTCTCCTCCCAGGTATGCCATTCCCCCGGAGCACGGCAAGAGGCTGGAACGCCTGGCGAAAGGTGAGCTCTGCCTCTGGGCTGGGCTGGGCTGAGCCTCGTGGCTTCTGCAGGGAGCAGCTGTGTTGGTGGAGCAGCTTCAGAGCCAGAGAACTCGGCAGGGAATTTTCCTTCCAGCTCTTCCCTCCAAGCCTCGGTCTCCTGGCACAGCGTGACCTGAACTAAAATTCCTTGAAAAACCCTTGAATTTTGGGGCATTGAGGCCAAACCCTCCCATGTCTGGGCAATGGGTTTAATCCTCAGTGATTTGGGATGGAAAGGACCCTAAAAATCCTTTCATTGCACCCTGCCCTGGGCAGGGCCACCTTCCACTGGACCAGGAATGCTCCCAGGGATGGGGCAGCACACACAACCTGTTCCAGTGTCTCACCACCCTCACAACAGACATTTTCTGGCTGATATTGAACCTAAATTTCCCTTCTTCCTGTTTATACCCGTTGCTCCTTCACCCTATAAACACCATCTGTATTTGGTGGTTTTCCTTGTATTTTAGTCTCACCTTCCTTTATTTTTCAGTGTTGTAAAGTTCATATTAAAAAGAAAAAAGAACAAAACAATGAAAAGGAGGGGAAAAGAAAAGGAAAATGGAGGTGGGGAGAAAGCAGAGTTGCTTTGAGCTGTGGCAAACTCCCACCTCTCAAGCTTCAGGGAAGATGTCTGGCTGCAGAAGTGGATATGTTTTAATTTGTTGGTGGTGTTTCTATTTTTGTTCACTTGCAAATGTTCAAGGAGCTGCCCAGCTAAAAAAAGCTGCTGGCCCAGAATAATTAACTCCAAATCTCTGTGGTTTAGCCTCGTCTCCAGTGAGGCAACTGGGGTGGTTTAAATCTGGTGCTGAAGGTGGGAGCAGGCAGGGAAATCTGGAAGACTCTACTCTGATGCAAAAGAAAAGAAGTTCTAATGCTGATTTCTCAGAAAACAGGCAAATTCCTGTACTGCCTTTTCCTGCTGAGCATACTCCAGGGTGTCGAGGGGAGCACCTGATTGTGTGGGGTAAATGCAGAGTAACTGGGCATGAGTGTCCTGGGTCTTGGTGCCGTTGTTTTCCTGGGCACTGAGCTCCGTGATCCCTAAATACAAATAACACTGGAAATGGCTGCTCAGAAGTGTTGTGTTTCAAAGCTACAGCTCAGTCATTTGCCAGGTTTTAATAGATGAAAAAAGTAATTTTTATAAGAAGTCAATCAATCAGATGACTTGTGTTCTGCAGACTCTGAAATACCACTCCAAGTCTGACAGGAGCAGTAATAAGTTTCTTGCTGTTTGTAACTAATTTTTATGGATGATCAATTTTGAGGCACGGAGATGGTTTTTGCTGTAAAACCAGGAGCAAATTATCAATGATCTGGTCTTTATTTTAGTTTCCTGTCTCTGGAAGCTGGGTGGGTGATTATTTAACTCTGCAAAGAGCCAAAATTGCTGCCTGGCCATTCCCCTGTCCTGTGCATCAGTGGGGAGAAGTTTACTGTGGAGAAATGAGTGTGCAATTAATATGGAAAATGAATAGCTGAGCTGCAAATGGGCTCACTGGGAGAGCCATGGAGCCCATGGAGAGAATGTTAATGTGTTGCCATGTTATTGGTGCTAATCACTTAAAATGTGCTTCTTTATTAGTGGCTTTAATGAGAGCCACTTAAACTGTGCATTAAAAAGAGGAACTGCAGAGAGGGACGACAGACTGGGTAGTAGACAGTCATAATTTAATTGAAATGCTTTTAGTACAAAAATATAAGAAAACCTGGAATCCAGTAATCCTTTTGACTTTCTGAAACCCCTTCCATTATGCCTCATCAATTAGTTTTGGTTCCAGAGCTTGGGTTATTTGTTTTCCTAAACTGTGATGGGTTTGAGTCCCTATAAACACACAATTTGTTATGGAATCAGCCACTTGGAGGGAAAGGCATGAGATGAGGAAAGCTGGGTTACAGTGGCTGAGCTGCCATTGAGGGGTTTGGTCAGTGTTTGCCACTGTTTTAGTTTTCTTAATTATTTGTGATTTAATGACTCAGCATGGAGCTTGGGTAGAATTTAACACTTAATGGTGTTGAGGTGCTGACTGGGTCAGGTCTGCTGCCTCTGCCACTCGTTGGTGACCACTGTGAACGTGTCCCTCGGGCCACTGCCTGATGGAGATGGAGATGGAGATCCCCTTTCCCTTTCCCTTTCCCTTTCCCTTTCCCTTTCCCTTTCCCCTTTCCCCTTTCCCCTTTCCCCTTTCCCCTTCCCCTTTCCCTTTCCCTGAATATTAACATTTTTTCCCTTCAGGTAGTGACGTGTAGGGCAGATTGATCTGGAACCTAACAGTTTGTGTTGCTTTCCCAGGAGCTGTCCTGTAGTGATGCTCCTCCTTTGAATGTCTCCACAGGATTTTTCCCAGGAAGCTCTCAGGGATGCGATGCTTTCCTCCGTCACAAGATGACCCTCATTTCTCCCTCCATCCTGAAGAAATACGGGATTCCCTTTGACAGGGTAGGTGCAGGGATGGAGCCTGCAGGCTCTTGGGGCACAGCCCCTCTCTCCTGAGGAATCAGTTCAGCACTGGGGGAAATTGGCTTCGTTTCCAAGGGCATTGTTCGAACCAGGTCTGCCTGCAAGGAGGGTTTGGGGTTTGGCTGAGACACTGAAGTGAAGAAAAGCTGTCCCCGAATAAACTCTGGCAATTAGGGAGCCTCTCAGGTAGAGAGGGACGAGCTAATAAGGATATTCTGGCTCATCAAGGGGCAGCAAAACCCCCTGGTGATTCAGAAACACTTTCTTATTTTCTTGTGGATCCAGTACGACCCAAAGTGGAGCTGGCTGTGCTGGTTCCCTGTTGTGTAAGTGTTCGTGCTGCTCTAAGCCTGGAAGGATCCCTGCAGCTCTTAAGCCCTGATTTGAAAAGAGGGGTCATGTTTATTTGGTATGATCGTTTTAATGTGCTTATTCTTAAAGTCTTGTGGCAAGAAGTAAATCTCCTCAGCCAAGGGTGGTTACAGGGATTTGTATCTGTGCAGAATCACTCAAACTGCTGCTGCTGCTGGCTGTTCCAGCACACGGAGCCAGAGCTGCCTGTGGCTGTGGGAAGTGTCAGAGGCCTGCTCCAAACTGCTTTCATGGAATCATGGAGTGGGAAGGGACCTTAAATCCCAAACAGTCCCACCCCTGCCATGGGAGGGACACCTTCCCCTGTCCTAGGCTGCTCCAAGCCCTGTCCTGAAATGGTGGCTGTTGGAGGAGGATCACTGTTATTCACAAACAGGGAACAAGTGCCACTTTTCCTGAGGAGCAGAGATAGGATCCCTTCATCCAAATTCTTGGCAGATTTCAATGAAGTTGAAATAGGCAGCATTTATAAATCTCTATAATGCTGTTCTGGAAAAAAAAGAAACAGATCAATACTAGGGCTTTTTAATAATTAAAAATGTGTATTTCTGTAATCTCCTATTGATTTCTCCATTTATTCCTCAAGAGCTTGCAGAAGTCAGTAAATTTGGGGCTTTCTTCATGAGTGGCAGTTTGTGCTGGCTTTCCTTCAATAGTTATTACTTTTCTGCATGGCCTATCCATCATCTGGAGTGTTTTCTAATTTATTGTGGGATAATGTTGACAGCAGTGCCATGGATGATGTGGGCTTGAAATGGAGACACCAGGATGTGCATTCAGTGACAGAAACATAATCTGTTCATCTCCTGGAGCCAGCAGAGGAGCACTGCTGGAGGGTATGGAGGGGCTGGGGGCAGGCTGGACTTCAGCACCTCCTCCTGGAATCCTGCAGGAGCTTCTTGTGTATTTTTTTCATTTTTTTCCCCCTCTTTTTTAAATTATTCTTCTGATGTTAATGACATCAGCAAGTTCAGATGTTGGCCCAGCCGAGGGGGAAGTGTTTGAACTGCTGCCTGTTCACATTTTGCATTTGGCCCCATCCTTGTGCTGGGAAGTGCAGTCCCCTGGAGCCTCTGTGGGCTCAGAGCTGCTGGGGTGTGAGCTATGGCTGTGGGAAGGAATGCAAACAGAATTCTTGGCCTGTGACAGCTGGGAGAGCTCTGTCAGCACTGCTGGTTGGAAAGACAGGGAAGGTCAAGCTTTGCCTCTTCCCTACCCCGTGGAGGGGAGGTGCTGCTGCATGAGGGGCAGCTGGGCTGGGAGTTGCTCCTGTGGTTCAGGCCATGCTCTTAACAATTAACCTTCTTTTTTTCCCCAATGGTTTTTCTGCACAAGATATAAAAAGAAGGTTTTTTTAGAAGCATCAAGATTGATTTGCCTCTGGTTCCAGCTGTGATCTGTAGAGTTCAACCCTTATTAATAATGTCTGTAATTCTTGCTGATGTTTTAATTTTATTAAAGTCGAGTCACAGGATGCTTTGTGTTGAAAGGGACATGAAATCCCATCCAGTGCCACCCCTGCCATTGGCAGAGACACCTCCCACTGTCCCAGGGTGCTCCCAGCCCAGCCTGGCCCTGGAAACCCCCAGGGATGGGGCAGCCACAGCTGCTCTGGAGATCCCCAAAGCAGACAGAAGCTGGGCTGTAATTTTTAGGGTGTTTGACTTTTGGGTGAACAGGTGTGAGTGAGGCTGATAAATGTGAGCGGGAAAATAAATGCAGGGAAGGGCAGGAGGTGCTTCAGAAGGACCCTGCCATGCAGAGGGAATGTTAGGAGGGGAAATCCAGGGCTCTTGGCTGCTCTGGAATGGGGGTGGGAATGAAGGTTTGGAACTGCCATGAGCCAAAGTGGTCACATCAAAGATTTATTGATCTTTTGGAATGTTGTGGCCTGAGACCCTTTTGTAACTGGAGCCTGCAGGTGTAAATAGTTCAGGTCATGTCACCTCTTCCATCCACTGTTCTGAGTTTTTCCGTTAAGAGAAATAATTGAGTATTCCTGCAGTTCTCCAGGAATGTTCCAGGCTCAGCCAAGAGCTGGCAGTGACTGCCCTGCCGACCCTCCAGTGGAAAGAGATTTAATCAGTGGGGTTTTTTAATGGGTCTCTTCTCAAGCTGCTGCATTAAGTGACCTGTGGGGTGTCTTCTCCTTTTTCCTTTGTTTTTCAGATCACCCAGGAAGCTGGGGAGTTTATGATCACATTTCCTTATGGTTACCATGCTGGCTTCAATCACGGCTTCAACTGCGCCGAGTCCACCAACTTCGCCACCCTGCGCTGGATTGACTACGGGAAAATGGCAACCCAGGTGGGCTCAGCTGGCCCTGGGGCTGGGGAAAGCCAGCAGCTCGGGGGGCACGGGGCAGGGGCAGTGGCCTTGTTATTTGCCCTTGTTCCTGAGGACAGCATGGAAAACGCCTGTGCTTTGGGATGTGCTCTCACTGTCCCGCCTTGCTGGTTTTGCCTCTTGATAATTTGTTTCATTTGAGGGTGTAGGAATGACTTTCTCAGGTGTTGCATTCACCTTGTGAATGGGTTGTTTTGGGATTGGTAAATTTGGATTAGTTTTCTGTTGCATCCAAACTGCGTTTCACAGCGAATGAGGTGGCTGACGTAACTGAACACAACTCATTAGGTGCACACTGGAGGGGAAGGAATAAGCTGGAAATACTTCTAAGCTTTAATATCACTGTGGTAATAACACTCTGAAAATACCAGAATTCCTCTAATCTGTGCACTCAGTCAAGTCTGGAGAGTTGTGTTTGTGTGGTTATTTCTCGTCAGGGCAGATTCCAGGTGTGCTTTGGTTTGTGACAGCACTCGTGCTCTCCTGGTTTGAAGTCTGCAGAATAACTTACCAGCAAAGCTCATTTGGTAGAGTATGGGCAGTTTTGCCATGGGCAGGGGCACCTTCCACTATCCCAGCTTGCTCCAAGCCCTGTCTAGCTGGGCCTTGGACACTTCTAGGGATGGGTCAGACATTTGGATTTGTTCTGGAGTTAAAGGGGTGGTAAGAAAAACCTTAAACTGTAAGAGGCCTCAAATCAATGTCAGGTGTCCAAAACTCAAGAATAGCCAAGCAACCTTGGTTTAAAAATGTAAAAAATGGTGTTTGTCTGCTGTGACCTTGTAGAGCAGGTTTATGTGTAGTGAGTGGTCATGGTATTACACCCCAGAAAATGGGGTTTATCATGGAAATTCAGACAGACCCTTAACTACAACCGAGCCAGCAGGCACCACTCGAATATTAAAAGCAATTTTGGGTTCAGCCATGTGTTCACAAACAAGTGACATTTGGGAAGTGCAGTTTTAGATGGAGCCTCCATGCTTACATTGTTAAGCAGCGTAGCGTGAAATTACTGAACAAGCAGCGGCAGAGCTCGGAGCAGATCTGGGGACACAAAGTGGAAGTGTGGAAGGAGATGCCCAATTTATTCCCATTGCACTCCGTGGCTCTCGTCTGTTCTGAGCTTCCTGGTTAATGTTGCTCCAAAGCACCTGTTAATTAACCCTGGGATGCCTGACTGGGGGTCCCAGCTGAGGGGGGAGTTTGTTACACTGGGAGGGCAAAGTTTTGTATAAATCTCATTTGAGGTTAAGCAGGGACCTAAGGAATGATCAGCTGAAGGCGTGCACTGGAGCTGCCTGCACCTCTGTGGGGAGAGAATTCCTGGAGAGACATCAGGAGGAAATTCCTGCCTGTGAGGGTGGGCAGGCCCTGGCACAGGTGCCCAGAGCAGCCGTGGCTGCCCCTGGGTCCCTGGCAGTGCCCAGGCCAGGCTGGATGGGGCTTGGAGCAGCCTGGGGCAGTGGAATGAGATGAGATTTAAGGTCCCTCCCAACCCACACCATTCCACGATTCTTGAGTATGTGATTTTTAGTTAACTACTACAGCTTTCCTATATTTAAAAAATGGCTTTATTGATTTATATGCTCCCAGGCACAATTAGATTATCCTTGCTCACATGTGGGCAGGTTTGAGTTTTGTTTTTTCTACCATATACTCATTTATAAAAGCTCTTGGGAAGTCTGAGTGGTGCAAAGCTCTGCAGGCACCTGCTCTCCCTGCAGAGGTCCAGCTGCCTGGGGGTGATTCCCTCCTTTCCTTGGGCTGCCAGCACTCAGGAGAATGGGCACAAGGCAAGGTTCATAATTAGCCAGTTGTAGTGTTCTCCTGGACATCATCCTGGGGAGGAGATTTGGATTCTGAGCTCTGCTGAGAGCTGGGTGTCAGTGGTGCAGTGCAGGAGAGGAAGGGAATGGTTCACCTCGGAGAGCAGAGATGTGCTAATTGCCTGCCAGATGGGTGCAATGTTCTGCATCCCACAGAGAACCTGCCTGGGCTGTAAAAATACAGAATAACCAGCCTGGAGTGTAAAGATCAGCTCCTGAGACACTGGTCCTGCTCTAATTGTAGAACAAGTGTCAGGATTAGCAAAAAAATAGCAATGGCTGCAGAGTAGTGTGGGAAACCAGCAGTGGGTAAATCCACTTGTATCTGTGAATTAGTAACCAGGATGGACAGATCCTTAAAGTTCCAGTGGAGATTGGTTTGGTGAATGCAAAGTGAATAATAAAAGCTGTGTTTGGTTCAAAGCATTTTGAGAATGTGGTGTGAGGTTTTGGAGTCTTTCTCTCCTTGGGTTTTTAGTTAGAACAGGTGCTTTTGCCCCTTGGGTCTGATTTTCTGATCCTCCTATTAATTGCTCCTCCAGCCCCAGTGCTGAGTGTGGTTTGTGGCAGACAAATTCCACATTGTCTTTTGTGATGTGCAGAAATCTTCAGGGCTGGTTCTCTGTGCTCTCAGCAAGTGTCAGATGCAGAGGAAGGGTCTGACCTCCTCCTTCCTGGCATTAATTCTGTGTGGATGTCTCCCCTCAGCTGGACATTGTGCCCAGAAGTGCAGGAAAGAACAGCTTTTAACTGCTCTCCCATTTATTGCTGATGTAAAAGTCTCCATCTGGCCTGCAGGAGCCCCGTGCTGCACTGGCTCCCTCCCAGCCAAGGTGACTTTGAGCCAGCCTCAGCTTTCCTCTGCCACCGGATCCTGGGGAAAAGCTGAGCAGCAGATCCTTGTCTAGGGACGGGAGAGACCTCCAGCTGATCCTGGGCTGCCCGGAATAATCCTGTGTGCTGTCACCAGCTCTTCCCGAGGCCTGGAGGGGACTCATCCCAGCGCCCTACAGAGCAGGGAGTGCTCCTTGGGAGGTGCAGTCCTGCGTGGCTGACGTGGGTGTCACTGTCCCAGTGCACAGCAGAAAGAGACCCAGGAGAAGGGAGTTCAGAGGGCTTTCCACAGCCTTGGAGATCCTGGCACGATGTTTCAGAGTCAGCCGTAATCCAAATATTTGCTTTGGACTTCAGCATTCCTGATTCAGTGGTACAGCTGAGGAGGGATGGGTTTATTTGTATATACTACAGTTAATGTTTGCCTGCATAGGCAGAGCTTAGAAATTAGAGAGAAATATTCCTCTTTGTTCTCTGTAGCTGGAGTTCCTCAGTCATTTATCTTCCATTTGGCATATTTTTTTTCTGTTTGGTCGTTGAAAAAAGCTGCTGAGTGAAAGGCAGGAAATTACAATTTTCATTCCTCACCATTTTTTAAAATTTCTTTTTATTTTGCACCATGAGCCTGCAGTTCCTGCCTGCATTCCTGTTTTTTTTGTTTCTGAAAACCCTTGGATGCCACTACCAGAGGATTTTAACAGCTGTGTCTTTGTCCAAACAACCCTTTTAAACCAGGGGTTTCAGGAAAGTGCCCTCCCTGTAGTCGAGGTGGCCTGTGAGCCTCCTGCTATTCAGAGACCCTTTTAGAGTGTAGAGTTTCAGCAGAAATTCAAATCCCAGCTCAGCTTTTCTCTTTCTTTGGCAAACTGGACTGAAAATAAGTGGATGGGAGGGGAACAGTTTCTGCACTTTGCTTTCAATTAAGTGCAGCCCCTCCTGGAGGAGCTCTGGGTTCCTGCTGGCTGCCACTTTCACACCTTCCTTCATCTCCTGTTTACTCCAGAGAAACCGCTGGAGCTCTCCCTCTCGACATGCAGCGGGGTCAGGCTGCCCTCCCTGCCCAGGTCCTGCGCTTCGGGTTCTGAAATGAGCAGCCTTCAGCTCAGCCCGCTGCTGCCATCAAACCCCTCACTCCGAGCACCCTGCCCTGCTCTCCCTCCTCTGGGGCAGGGGGGCACAAAGAAAACTCTTCCTTTGCATTTTCCTGGGCTGCCAGCAGAAGGGACCTTTTGGATCCCAGCCTAGGATCCTTTGCATGGTTTGTTGCTTCTAAACCTTCTGCTCACTCGTTTTTTTTCTGTACTGTATGTATAATATAGAAATAATCTCAAATTTACACTTGGAATATCTGTGATTAAATGTTGTCTAGCATATAATTTTCCAGGTAAAATTGAAGCTTTCTCCTTACTATTCACATTTTAGTAGATTTTATTTCCCTTCAATATATCTGTATTTCCCAACGAAATAAAACTTGTGAGGTTTTTCCAGAAGCCTGTTAGGTAATACTGCAGAATTGGTCCCCAAAATAAGGCAAATCAGAATTGTATTTTTGCTTTACTTTGTATCTATGCCTCAACTGACTCTAATTAGACCTTTTAAGCTTAGAACACATAGAAAAATCTATTATGAAATAGCATTTCCATAGTTTATTTTTGTCAGACAGTCAAAATTGCTCTTTTACTCTAATTAGACCTTTTAAGCTTAGAATACATTAAAGAAATCTATTATGGAATAACATTTCCATGGTTTATTTTTGTCAGACAGATTCAAAGTTGCTCTTGTACAAATCCTTCCACCTTTCTTCATACTTATTTTCTTGTATTATTTGTAAACACCCTTAATGCCCTGCTCTTGATTCTGTGCAAGAAGAAAGAACTTTTACAGCTTTTTTTTGTGCTGAGGTGGAAAGGGGATGGTTATTTTTTGGAAACTGTCTGGAAGCTTTGTTTTATCAGCTCTATTCTGAGCTCCTCTCCTGAAGTTCTGGCTGGGAGGTTCTTGGCACAATTTTTGTTAGTGAAGGAAGAACCCTTGGAGCTCTGGGAGCAGAATCAATCCCTGGATTTACTGGGATTTCCAGGATCCAGTGCTGGGGTGCTTCTGGGTGGGGTGGCTGAATGTCCCCGTGGTGCCACCAGGTCCTTCTGGAGGGTGGGATGGGTTATGGGTTATTGGGATGGGTTATGGGTTATTGGGATGGATTATAGTTTATTGGAATGGGTAATTGGGTTATTGGGATGGGTTGTGGGTTATTGGGTTGTTGGGATGGGTGATGGGTTATTGGGATGGGTTATTGGGTTGTTGGGATGGGTTATGGGTTATTGGGATGGGTTATGGGTTATTGGGATGGGTGATGGGTTATTGGGTTGTTGGGATGGGTTATTTGGTTTATTGGGATGGGTTATGGGTTATTGGGATGGGTGATGGGTTATTGGGATGGGTTATTGGTTATTGGGATGGGTTATGGGTTATTGGGTTATTGGGATGGGTGATGGGTTATTGGGATGGGTTATTGGGTTGTTGGGATGGGTTATTTGGTTTATTGGGATGGGTTATGGGTTATTTGGTTTGCTTAGGCTGGGACAAGTCCCGGAGCCTTTCTGGCACAGGTCTGGCTGTGTCTGAGAGGGAGGGGGGTGACTCTGCCCCCCCTGCCCCACTCTGCACCCCAGGAGCCCTCAGGGAGCAGTCGGGAGCAGGCAGGGAGGAATTGTGCCCTGCAGCCAGGGACAGGGGGAGGCCATGGAAATCTTCCCTAATTGTTTTGTTTATGAAGCTCTGGGAAGGGTTTCCAGTGGGTTTCCTAATGAACTGGTTTGTTGTTGATGCTGGTAATTGCTCTGCAAACGGGGGGTCAAGGCTCATCTGCTTTCCCACAAGCTTCTAACCACCAACCATTAAACACACAAACTATGCAGTTTGGGCTTTTCCTCCTCCTTCTCCTCAAAGTTTAACTCCTCACTTACTCATGGAATTGCTGCCATTCATCTTTCAGGAGCATACTCGGACTGGCTGAGTGGAAGGAAAAGGAAACTGGAGCCCCAAACTGTTTTTGTCTGTCCTGTTGGATCCCAGTAGCACATCTGTAATGTGGGAATAGACTGGATTGCTGCTGCTTAGAGGCATTGATTTTACTGGGGGCTTGTTTCTCCCAGGAGCTGGAACTCTGCTTTGTCCTGGGAATGTACAGGGAGCAGCTGTGGGGTGCTGTCTGTGTTCCTGCAGCAGCCAGAATTCCTCTGCTGCCTTTCCACAGAACCACCCCTCTTTCCCAGGAACTTGCTTTTGGGCCTCATTGTTATGGAAGAGCAGGTAGAAAAGCTTTAAGCAAAGATTTTGGTCTGGCATTTAAAAGCTGAAAGAACTTCAATTTCGAGCATGTTGGGTTTTGTGATGGATGAATTTCCACTAAGGCGAAGTGGGAGGCTCAGCTGAGTCTTACCAGCTGCTTTCATCTGGATATGAAGGGTTTTTCCCATGAAAACCAGAGGTGCCACTTCAAATGTGTAATTTTGGTGACTATTTCTGCATAAGGAAAAGGCTTATCTTCCATTAACCTTTCCTATGTGATGGAACTGCTGAGGTTCAGTTCAGTGTTAATAGCTGGGAATTGAAGGAGATATCCTCACAAAACTGTTGCTGAAGGTTGAAGTTGAATGAGTCTGCACTTTTCCATAAATCATTTGATTTTATGACTTCAAGGAGACAGTCATTTTATTTGACTGTTATTTTAGATAGACTTATTTGTGGTTTTATGTTAAAAAATATTGCAAATAAGATAATGATTGTACATTCAATACCCACAAATTCCCCCCTATCGGTCTTGGAGTTAGAATTGATGGGACAGGGCTCCTACTGTGGTCACATATTTTACCACAGGCTCCAAGTTAGGATTGCAGATAATCAAATAATGAGGAAAGGAAGAATGTTGGGGTTTTAGGCTGGAAAAAGGTTCAATTGTGCATTTCCTTACAGTATTTTTCCATGTGCTTATAGTTAATAAAACCATTAACTTAAGGAAAAGGAAAGGTGAGGCTGGGAAAAGCCTTCAGAAGGTGGAATAAGTGAAGTTCCTGCAGATTTAGTGAATATGGAAACTCCTCTCTTGTTGCTCTTTTGGGTCTCTGCTCCCCAGCAGCCAAAGGCAAAGAACTGACCCTAAGGCTGTTGATTTTTGGTTTGGTTTTTTCCCACTCCCATTTTCAGGACTTGCAGTGGGTCCTTGGAGATCCCAGTTATGAATATTCCGTTGTTTATTCCGTTGTTTGATCTGTGGCTCTGCCAGCCCTGCTGTTCCCAGGAGTGGCAGTGATGGAGGGGAGAGGGGAAGGTGCTGGGTGGGATCTCAGAGTTCCTGGAATTTCTCACCTGTCATTTGGACAAAACGTTTGTGTTGCCATTCAGTGCTGTGCTTTGGGTCACCATGTCACCCTGAAATCCTTCTCAGGGTTATTGATCCATAGGAATTCTGTGGATTCCCAAACTAGAGCTTTGTGGCTCAGTAAAGGAAATGAGGTTTCATATCTCTCCTTGGTGTTTTAGTGTTGATACATTAATTTTTTTTTTTTCTGTAAAGTTTAATAATAGTGGAACATAAAAGTGTTAAAATTTGAGGGAATTTGGGAGGATATATTCTGCAGAAGTTGGGGTAGGGATGGACAGAGATGGGGGGTGTAGGCGTAATGTTTTTTAGGAAATACATGAGTTTATGACCACAGTGAAATACTTGGAAAGAAGTACAACTCTGTGTATGTGGAAGGGGGAAGGCAGGCTGTGGGACTGGAGACCATTGCCAGGAAGCAACTTTGCTGCTTTTGTCCTGCTGGAATGGAGCAGAGCAGGGAATTTATTACAAAGGCAATTTCTTACCCTTCTCTGCCCTCGCTCTCCTCCTGGTCTCGCCCGTTCTCCCTCTCCAGCTCTCTCACACACAAGAACATTCCCTTTTCCAGCTGCATTGGAAGCATCAGCAGGATCTCCCTGCTGTCTGAGGGGAGGGCATGGAGAAATGTCCTGGCCCTGCTGGGACTGTGGCTGTGACACAACTGCAGCAGCTGAGGAAATATCGCTGTACGCTCCGGAGGAGCCCCGGAGGAAAGAGGCTTTGTGAATTATTCATGTGGGCTGGTGTGAAAGCAATAGAATTAAATTAAAACTGAAATATAAACATACATCATGGTAGATTTGTGGACAGAAAGGAGCTTGGCTGCTCTGGGATGTGGGAGATGGAGGCCACGGTGCCAGTGCTGAGTGCAGCCCAGCAGCATCCCCAGATCTCAGCGTGGGCTTCTCCAGCCCTGACCAGGGCGTGCAGCTGGGGAGACTCTGGAGCTGCTGGTTGGAAAGTGCTCTGGGCACCCCTGGCCCCGAGTGCCTCGGGCTCTGCTGGCAGATTTGAAGGCATGGAGGTGTCTGTGCTGCACCTCTTGGGTCCAGGTCAGGGTCACCACACAGTGATTCCCCTTTCAAGCCATTTTTCAGCCTCTGAGGTCAATCCCCAGAGCTGTGCTGGGGATGCTCTTCTGTGTTCCTCTCTGTAGCTCTGCACAGGTGCCTTTAAACTTTCTAAAGGCAAATCTGCTCAGTCCCTCAGGCCGGGGTTGAGGGAGGTGCCGTGGGAAGCTCCTGCCTGGGCTGGGGTTGGAAGCTTGGGTACCATCTGTGTTCGTGCTGTGGCCAAATTGCATTTCCAGCCTTTGTGGCCTCAGCCGTTTTTCATTAAATGGAGTTTTCCTGGAAGTGCCTGTCCATAAATGCTCCTTCCCACTCAGCACACTCGGGTTACCAGCACTGCCCCAGTCCCTGCACAGTGAGAAACAGGAGCTGGAGGATGTGGGATGGTGGAGAACTGTACAGGACTCTTCTCTCTCCCTCTCTCAGTGAATTCTCAGCTATGGCCATAAATGATTTAGTGATGGCAGTGAAAAGGGAAGGGAGAAAGGGGAGAAGCAGGTTTCATTTCAGGCATTTCTGCCAAAAGGGTGTTTGGAATGGTTTTGAAAAGGTATGGAGGAAGGGTGGAAAAAACCCCAAACCAGTCCTGCAAAGTGGCTCCGATTACCTCAGCCTCAACTTGGAGGTGAAAATCAATTTAGGGCAAGCAAAGCTTTGCACCTTAGAGCAGAGCCCCCAAGAGAGCTGTGGCTGCAGCCCCAGAGGCACCTGGGGGGTTCCTGGGTCCTTTTCCATCCTCTGCCTTCTTTTGATGAAGTTTATAAAAGGCTGACTCTTTGGGACTGAGGTCAATGCCCAGGTGAGAATCCCCTTGCTGCACTCAGTGTGTTGATTCATCCCAGCAAAGGGATACATCCAAGGAAAACCACCTGTGAGTCCTCTCTGTGCAATGGCAGGGGTGTAACTCCGGGTTAGTTTTAATGAGCATATGCCAGTTGAAATGAATAAAGCACATTTTCTCCCACTTAATGGTTTGGATGCACGTTGTAGTTACTGCAGGTTTTTCCTTTCTTCTCTTTTGTGCAGGATTGCTGTGCCATGTCAGGATGTATCATTATGAAGTTTAACTGCCCTGTGCTCTAGGTCAGGCTTTGGTTCCTGTAAGGCTTTTCTGAGTTATGAAGTGGTACCAATAATATCTTTTCAGCCTGGAAAACTCTGCTAGAGAGAGGCTGATGGAGGGGACGTGGGCTTGAAGGCAGACTCTGACCTGGGCTGGAGCAGACAGAGTAATTGTGTCCAGTGCCTGCAGCCCAGGACTCGAGCAGTGCCAGTCCCAGGAAGCTCTGCCTTGTTGGGGGCTTAGAGGGAGAACAAAATCCTTGGGAACAGAGTTTCCCCCTACCCTTGGAGAGTGGCAGCCGGCTCTCCAGGCAGGAGCAGGTGGAGCCGAGGCCCTGCCAGCTCTGACCCCTGCCAGCAGCTGTGGGAGGGCTGGTTTTCCTCGGGGGGGCAGGCCCAGTGTGACGAGCGTGGGGTCTCTCGCAGTGCACGTGCCGCAAGGACATGGTGAAGATCTCCATGGACGTGTTCGTGAGGGTGCTGCAGCCCGAGCGCTACGACCTCTGGAAGCAGGGCAAGGACATCGCTGTGCTGGACCACATGAAGCCCACGGCCCTGAGCAGCCCCGAGCTCGACGCCTGGAACGAGACCAAGGCAGAGCTGAAGGCGAAGCTGCTCCGCAGGTGAGCAGAGAGGGTGCCTGTGTCTGAGCCCTGCTCGGGGTCCTGCTGGGATCGGAAATGCTGCAGTTCTTCACTGGAGATAGCTCAAACTCTTTTCTTTTCTTCCTTTGTTCTTTTCGTACAGTTCCTCGTGCCATTTGTCTGGGGTAATGGGTCCCCCGTGGTCCCGTTTCCTTCACGTGTTATAAAAACACATGTTTCTCAAAGTGGGACGCTTTGTGCCCCCTCACATCTCATCTCTTATCCTGGAAGACCAAAATATCTATAGTGAACATTTAGAGCTTCACTGATCAGAAAGCAGGAGTTAAAAAAAGCCCATCAGTTGCAAAGGGGATTTTATGCAT
This sequence comes from Tichodroma muraria, assembly GCA_013390105.1. Taxonomy (NCBI): domain Eukaryota; kingdom Metazoa; phylum Chordata; class Aves; order Passeriformes; family Sittidae; genus Tichodroma; species Tichodroma muraria. The sequence goes on along the minus strand of WAAG01070995.1, from coordinate 461,462 downwards.
GCCTTTCTGTGCTTCCTTTGATCTTTGTATTAATTTTCTACAAGTCTGTGATTTTTGTGTGTTACAGCATGCTTGAATTGAAAATTTGGCATGCTAACCTTTTCCTGTTGGAATCTTGCTTTATAGGATAGGAGATGAGGAAGAGGACAACAAACACCGGTATGTGACATCCCTCAGCAACTTCAGTCCCTTCATTCTTTTTCCTGGCAAGTTTCTTAAAATAGCAACTCTGGGACTCTTTTCCACTGAGTTTTTTGTGATAGCCCCCAGAAAATCTTTAGGCCTCGAGGTTCCTCAGGTTTCATCTTGGTTTGGATTTCTGTGATCTCTTCCATCACTGGAGAACCTCATCTGTCTCACGGCTCTTCTGCTTTTCACTCTTGAGCTGCTCTCCGGGGCTGGCAGGGATGTGTGCTGGTAACTGGGCATGGGGACAGGGCACTGGTCACTGATGAAAGTGCTGCTGCATTTTTGTGGCTGTTCAGGGTTCCTGATGCAGCTGGTGTGTGCACAGTGTAAGGTACTGTATGAACACCAAGGATTATTTTCCCTCCCTGAGCCTATTACCCAGCAGAGAAGCCTCTCTCTCAGCCTGAGCCTATTGCAAAAGATCCAGGTACTTTTTTTGCTTATCTGTTCAGTGTTTCCTGGATTATTCCAGCATTATCCTGAAGCAGTTTTGAAGCTGTTCAATACTCCTTAGCAGTACTTTCTCCTGTGCTTGTCTTTCCAAGACGTCATTTTACTTGAAGCCTGACTTCTCTCAGCAGGATGGAGGGATGGGATTCACCTCTGCCCAAACCTTCACAGTTGTAGCTACTTAATTTAAGTCACTTTGTGGTCTGTTCTTCAAAGAGTACAAACGCTGCTTTTTTGTCAGCTCTCCTGGAAAAATGGAGCTTTTAAACACTGCAGAGAGGTGTTATTTCTTCTCTGAGGTCAGTCAGACTTGGTTACCTTAAAAAACCCAACTTTGTTTACTTCATGGCTTCAGCATAGACTGTTTTAGTCCAGTCCCCACCAGCCCATTTCTGATGTGTGAATTCTGTCAGACACAGAACAGCTTCACTTCTGGAAGTGCTCAGCCTCCAGCCTGTAGTTCTGGAAGCACTTTCTTTAAATGCTGAGCTTTCTGCCTCTCTCCCCCACAGCCCCTGAATGAGAAGAGCACTGCAAACTAGATCTTTTTTCCCTCCTGTCAGTATAAAGCTCTGTGCTGTAATTTTTGCCTGGCATTTCCACACCACAGGAATAAAACACACTTTGCTAAAACCAGCTTGTAACACGTGACTCTACTCCTCCTTCATGTTCCAGCTGCAGTGGCAGAGTCTTACAGCTTTATCTTCACCTCCCACCCTATGTTCCCCTCCAGGGAAGGTGGTGTGTTCCTGGGATATGGGTGAAGAGCAGAGCTGGTCCTTCTGGGTTCAGCCCCTGTCCCTGCTAATGACTGTCCTGCAGGTGTGAAGGCACCAGCTCTTCTTGGAGGGCCTCCATCTGCTCAGAGTCTGGCAATTAGAGGTCCCTGTGCATATGGATCACCTTGCTTTTCTATTCATCATTCATCTCAGGTTGAATTTTTTTCTCCCTTCTTTGTCGCTTTAAAGGCTGATTAAGGGCTCTTAACTCTGTTGTGCTCCAAATCTAATTAGCAGCTGAGTTTTCTGGGCTCTGAGGATGGGGAGCTGCTTTTTAGCTTTTCCAGATTTGGGGACTGATGAGTAAAGTGTGTTTTAGCCTGTCACACGATGGTGGATGTGAGGCCATAAGGAAAATGATGCTTTCAACCAAAGAAGAAGTGCCTACATGATAAAAATGGGAAAAAATCACAAGTTTCTGAATCAGTCCTTTTGGAAAAGGAGAGCTTGTGAGATTTAAACCTGAAATTCAAGGAGCAATTCTACAGATTCTGTAAAACCCTGTGCTGGGGCTGGCTGGGATGGAGTTCCTGGGACCGGGGGCTGCACCAGTGCTCATAAGGCTCGGAAGTTTTGGCTGTTGCTTGCACAGTGCCAAGGCTTTATCTTGTCCCACTCTGGCCCAGTGGGACCCTGGGGGTGGGTGAGAGGTGGCCTCCAGTGGCCCAGGGGAAATTCTGTGCTGTAAAATGTTATGGGGAGCAATAAAAACTGGGAGAGAGGAGGAAGGAGGGGTTTGGCTTCTGAGGTGCCGTTTTTGGGGACTGGCTGGGCATTGCTCTGCCTGGGGACATGGTGAGTGGATTTCCTGGGCTTCTTTCTTTTTTTTATTCTTTCCTTCACCTATTAAACTGCATTTTACTTGACTTACAAGTTTCTGGCTCTTGTTCCAAGTTTCCCTCCCTGTCCCTCTTGAGCAGTGGGGAGTGTCTGTGAGGGTACTTGGCTTCCTACAGTTCCCAACCCAAAAATCTTGTCCTGACTCCTGAATTTCCATTTCTCTTTGCTTTGTGGCTCTTGTAATCTTTGCCTTAGTGGCACTGACTTTAAAAAGAATGAACAGCATTGCTATTGCCTCGTTAGTATTTGTCTGTTCTTATTAATATGCATATTTTTTAGTTAGATTTCTTCAAGACCTTAGACCTTCTGAATTTACTGCTGAAAAATCATAGACTGCCTATTGATTTTGCTCTGAGCATTCATTGTGGTGTGTTTTTGGGAACTGGCGGTGCTGGGTAATGTCTCAGAGCTGGAAGATGATGTTTTGCAGGCTTCCAGCAGTTTGCCAAAGGGAGGCACGGACAGAATGAAAAGAAATAATGGAATAGAGGCAGAGGATGAAAGAGAGATTTAAACAAGTTTTCATCTGTATTTTGAAATACAAGCAAAATAGATTGAAAACCTAATTAAAATCACTTTAACTGCAGCTTGTGAGCTTACATTAGTAATGGTAGGAAAAAGCTCTTCAGGAAACCCAGACAATTAATGGCTGCTGTGAATGGATCTTAAATGTTGTGTTATGCAAGGTTCATCTGTTCCCTTTCAGATATCTCTTTTGCCCTGTAGCTATTTTAGCTACCTTGTGTTTTCTCTCCAAAGAAGATCCTTTTGTTTTGTATTCAGCTTTTTAAGTCAGTGATGGTTTTCTATTTTGAAGGCTGTTCTTTCATGTCAAATCACACTTCTGTACTTTCAGGTCTCACAGAAAAAGGAGTCAACACAGAAGACACAAGACAGAGGATCAGAAGTCTCTTGGGGATGTCATGGCTATTGAAACTGCCTTGGAAGATGTGAAAGTAAAAGAGGAGCTGAAAAGGGGGCCAGATCTGGAGGAAGAGGAGAGAAGCAAAGGCCTGGAGGGAGAAGGTGAGGCCAGACCCGTGAGGAGCTGGGCGAGCTCTGAAACACCTCTGTGAATAACTTATCTGCTGCTGTTTATTTCTGTAGAAATATCAGCAGAGTTTCCCCCAATATTAAATCTCTGCTCACTGAAATATGTCATCATTCACAGCAGCAATTGATTTTTCCCTCTCTTTAAGGATTCAATCCAAATAGCTTTTTTGGCAGGGCTTGAAAATTCTATAGGCTCAAACTGTTACAGGATTGTAAAAATATATATTATGTGAGGAATATTTTAAATTATTTCATAGAGAAACAAATAGATGTATTTTGTGTCCTGCTCTGAGAAAGAATGATTTGTGCACTGCCTTGTGCAATTCATCTTTCCTCTTCCCCTCCCTTTGTTCCCATTTTTCAGAGACTGAATCTAGAGATCCTCAGTTTGGGTGGGATCCACAGCTGCTGCACGAGTCCTGCTTGGGTTTCTTCAGGCTTAGCTGGAGCAGGGAAGCTTTTCAGCTTCCTCTGCATGAAATATAAAACTTTTGCTGAAAATAAAAGCAGGCCATGACAGCTCCCAGTCCTTTGGGATTCCTTCTGCACATCCAGTCCCCAGGCCTGAACACACCCTTTGTGCTGAGGGCTCTTTCTCTGGCACCTTTTTCTTGGCTGTGTAGAAAAGGTTGGAGTTCTTGCTGGGAAGAAGCTGCTTTTTCCCTCCTAATGTGTGGTTAAGTGGTTTTTGTGTCTGTGACACACTCACTCCCTCTTGGAGGCTTCTCCAGCTGCTTACGGGGAATTAATTTACATCTATTGTATATATCCGTTATTTGTTTAGCACTTGGAGAAACTGATGCTGCAAACTGTTTAGAGAACCTCGATAATGATCTTAAAGGAAATCTGTGGAAGCTCTGGGAAGAGAATTGAGGGCTTTGTTCAGAGTCTCTCAGCTAGACAGTGTGTTTTCTTTTTTCATGGGAAATAAGGAGTTGGAGAACCATTGTTGCACAGTGCAGATACTTAATTTCTATTGCCCTAAGCTTGAGAGCATCAGCAGTGTGTTAAATTGTCTGCTCTTAGCTCTTGTACGAGTTTAACACTTGATGCTTGTAATAAATGGCCCGAAAATGCTGATTTTTCTTCGGAGACGAGAGATAAGTGACAAGGACAGATCTGAGATCATTAGAATGGCCAAGGAATAATAAAAACTCTGTTCTAGCTGAATGGCTTCCAAATCGTACATTTCCACTACTTCTTAAGAGCTCTGTAAGTGTTGGCTCAGGAGGGAAAAGCTTATTTTCAGCACCATTGCAGAAGTGCCACTGGAGCAAACTCCAGCTTGGTGTGGCTGCTCGCAAATATTCAGCTTTCCTACTGCAATATAGCAGTTAAATCCCAGTGACTTCTCTAGTTTTCCACATCCTGCTGTCTGCATTGCCTCTCACCAGTGTCATAGGGTTTCACCTTGAAGAAGAAAACAGCATCTGTTTGGATGGCCCTGCTCGTGGCAGTTCTGCTCCCCCTACCTCCTGCACTTCCTTTCTTTATTTCCCTGGTTTTAATTTGACTTCATTTTCTATTACACCAGAAGAGATGACCTTGAGAAGGAGAAAGAATGAGATTTCAAAGTAGTTATGGTTCCAAAGTAGGTCTTGTGCTTTGTGTTGGTTGTTTGGACAAGCTGATATTTACAACTCAAGGTTTTCAGGATTTCTGACCCAGATCCCTTACGGTGTTTACTTTTGGATTTTATGACTCAACTTTATATTCATAATTTATTATGTTGCTATTAATATATTTAGAATTCTTAGCAGGTTGTCTTGGGATGTTAGGAAGGAGAGAGTTGAGGCTGTGCCCTTGCCTGGGCGTGCTGAGCAGCAGAAATCCTCCTGTGAGTCAGCAGCTCTTCCCTGTGTGGCAAACCTGAGGGCCACCTCCAGGGCTGGAGGTCCCAAGCCTCCCTGGGCAGCCCCTCACCACCTTTCCAGGGAGGAATTCCTGCTGATGTCCAGCCTGACCCTCCCCTGTTGCATCTTGAGGCCGTTCCCTCTTGTCCTGTTGTCCCCTGGGAGCAGAGCCTGACCCCTCCGGCTGTCTCCTCCTTTCAGGGGGTTGTGCAGGGCCAGAAGGGCCCCCTGAGCTTCCTTGTCTCCTTCTGAGCCCCTTCCCAGCTCCCTCAGCTGCTCCTCAGTTTCCTGAGCTCGTTGAGGATTTGGGTTGTCCCTGGGCAGGCAGCACAGCACTGCCACACGTGTCCCTTGTGTCCCACCTGCTGTCCTCCTGCAGTGGAAGGACAGGGAGGATACCCCTCTCTTAACCTACCTGTGCATGTGTGCCTTCAGAGCCTTTTACCTCCTGGAAGTGTTCAGGATAGCCAGATAGGCTCTTGGAATTTTGCCTCCCTTTTTCCTGGCTTCTGATTCCATAGATTCACTTGCAAACTCGTTTGTTCATCTTAATGCAAAAACTTTCAAGCACAGTTCTCTGTGCCAGCTGCTGTCAAATTGCCCTTTAGAAGTCAATAAAGCTGGTGAATGGCATTTGTGGTGCTGTTGGGGAGAGAATTCTTGGAGTGTATAGAGACTAAATATGATCTGGTTTTGTGCAACTGGGGAGAAATCCAATTTGCCTTTCATTCAATATGTTTGTTTCTCTAAGGAAATTCAATATTCCTTTCTCTGTGATAGAACAAACCAGTTTATCTGAGGGACTGCCTACATGAGTACAACTGTAATTATTTGAGCTGGACTTGTTCCCATTTTTATAAGTTAGTGTAAATAAAGTGATCAGACTTCTGGGAAATGCTGGGGTTAAGGTGATCCCTAGGGGATTTCAGCAGGGATTTTGGGACTTGATCCTATTGTGGGATTATTCACCCTTCTTCATGCAGAAACCTCTATTGTGTGATGGTTATTCTGATTTTCCATTCATGGCTTGGGCTGGTCAGCTTTGGTATAGCCTGAAGTGCAGGGGTCCGGTGGGGTGGGGTTGGTGAAACTTCTTCACTGGGGTGAGCAGGCTGTCCCTGATTACCCCAGCCTGGAGACTCCCCCTCAGTGCAGAGCAGGAATTTTAATCACTGCTGTAAATGGGGACTGTGTGGATCCCTTCACAGGGAAGAGAGGTGGGGAAGACTTTTACAGGTCAGTACTGCCTCTGGTGACAACACTGAGATGTTTATCTGCTCAAGAAGTGTTGTCACATCCATGAGGGCTGTGCAGATAAACAGAGTGACAGTGAGCTGGGAGAAACAAGGGCATGGTGTGAGTAAAGGATATCTCAGGATCCAGCTGAGCTCTGTGCTGCACCTGATTTATATGCCTTAAAAGCATTTTTTAAAAAAGCTTGATAGCAGAAATCTCTGGGTAATAATAATTCAGGTATCTTTGTTCAGTTCTTCATTTCCTGGGCCTGTTGGGTGCATTGGCACACAGTAATACCCAGGTAAGAGCTGTGCCTGCAAGCACAGGGACCAGCAAACTACTGATATAGAATGGGGGTCTCCAAAGTCTCTTTTGACTGCACCTCCTTATCAGCAAAACAAATCTGAGCAGACCTCCTGATGTATGTTTTTATTTATATACACATTTGTTCATATATAGCACAGAAATACACATGTACACGTGTATGTACCCATTATGAATATACAGGAAAACAGAGATTAGAAAAGAAAGACATAAAGATAAAAAAAACACTGTTTAAAATACTTATTTTATTAATGGTACAAAAATATTTCATTCCTGCACCCCAGTGGATGGTTTTGTGCCCCTGACTTTGGAGGACAAAAAACTTGAAACACAGAGTCTTCATTATGGCTAACGTGACGTATTACAGGTTTTTTGGCACACTGTCCAGTTTCCTAGGGATTTAGATATTTTCCCTCCAGGAAACGTTGCTTTTAGCAGCCTTTGTGCTCCAGTCAGGAATTTAATAGTCCATAGAAATGACACAAGTATTTTCTTTCTGAAGTGGGTTCTCTAGGTCAGTGCTGAGGCACAGCTGAGTGTGTGCAGCTTTCAGAGTGCCTGCTGGAAAGCAGTGATTCCATCCTTTCCACCAGTGGAAGGTGCTGGCCCAGCGCTGAGCTGTGGGGAGGCAGAGGGAGCAGTGATTCCATGGTGGAAGGTGCTGGCCCAGCGCTGAGCTGTGGGGAGGCAGAGGGAGCAGTGATTCCATGGTGGAAGGTGCTGGCCCAGCGCTGAGCTGTGGGGAGGCAGAGGGAGCAGTGATTCCATGGTGGAAGGTGCTGGCCCAGCGCTGAGCTGTGGGGAGGCAGAGGGAGCAGTGATTCCATGGTGGAAGGTGCTGGCCCAGCGCTGAGCTGTGGCAAGGGAGGGATAGCGGTGCTGGGCTCCCGGGGGCTGTGGCGTGGGGCTCATGCCGCCTTTCTCCCCGGCAGGCGAGTGCAAGGCCAGGGCGCGGCCCCCGAAGGCGAAGGGCGAGCGGAAGAAGAAGCAGNGCCCGGAGCAGGGCCGGGCCCCGGCCCCCCTGAACGTGGTGCAGCCCTCGGAGGCGCCGGCCGAGGAGGACGACTTCAAGCCGCGGCCCATCATCCCCATGCTGTACGTGGTGCCCCGCAGCAAGAAGGTGGTGTTCGACAAGGAGCACATGTCCTGCCAGCAGGCCTTCGAGCAGTTCGCCACGCAGAAGGGGCTGGGCTGGCGCGAGCAGGGCCCGCTCCAGAGCCCCGGCAAGGAGCAGGACGGCGCCGAGGCGGAGCACGCCGAGCTCGCCGCAGAGGTCAGTGGGACACGGCGGCCGTGGCGGGCGCGAGGACAGCTCCAGGACCGGGCTGGGTGGAAGCACGACCTGGCCTAGAGGGCAGCCCGGCCTGTGGCAGGGTTGGAGCTGGATCGTCTCTCGGGTCCCTGCCAACCCAAGCCAGTCTGGGATTCCATGATTCATGATTTCCGTGGAGTTCCGGGCTGCGTTTGTGATTGAGCAGACTTTCCACATGCTGATGGAATTGGCAGCTTGCGGATGTTCTGAGGCTGTCCTGATTTGAAGAAAACTCTGTAGTTTACCCAGCTTCTTAAGAGTTAGTGTTGGCTTTTATCTGCTCTGGGAATTGGCTCGGAAGGCTTCAGTGGTTCAGCCAAGAGGCAGAGAAAAGTTTGCTGTGTGAATCCAAGAGCTCTCTGTTACAGGAGCTCTGCCTCTCTTGTCCTGTTCCCTCCTTTGGGGTGCCCATCCAGCTTGTTGTGCTTCCTTCCAGGCAGCTTCTGCCTTCTCCAAGATGAAGATGGAGATCAAGAAGAGCCGCCGGCACCCGCTGGGCAAGCCCCCGACGCGCTCCCCGCTGTCCGTGGTCAAACAGGAGACCTCGAGTGACGAGGGTGAGTGAGCAGCACCAGGGACCTGTGGATGTCCTGTCTGACCCAGGGAACTGCTGTAGCCTTTGACAAAACTGGGTGGCCTGAAACTCCACGTTACACGTAGCTGGTGGGAAATGCAGCGTGTTCCCGTTTTGATAACCCAGCTGGAAACACAATTCCTCTGTGGGAGGTGTCAATTCTCACCTCCCACCTTTTTTTCACTCAAGAAAAATATTTTGCTGGCTGCAGAATGAGGCAGCATTTTGGGCAAAGGAAAAAAAGAGTTTGCAGAAAATAATATCTTGAAGGCAAAGCTCTGCCTTGGATATTGCAGTGGGATGAGATCTGTTCCCCTTGGAGGCAGTGGAGGCCAGGTCTGCTCTCATGTGTGAGGAAAGTCAGTTCTAGCCTTTTGCTTGGCTCCTAATTCATGTCAGTGTTGGGGTCCAACTTTCCTTGGCAGATGTAGAAATGAGAATTAAAATGTTTTTCGGTGTTTAACTGTACATTACTGATTCTTCTTTTCCCACATTCCAGTCCCCAACAGTCTGGACCAAGGGGAAAGAAAAGACTCTTACCTCTCACTCTGGTGGTATAATTTCCCACTTTGGGGCCTTTCCCACATTACTCAGAATATGGACGAGCCCCCAGTAAGGAGCTTTTGCGTGCTGGGTCGGGCACGTGGCTGGAGCTGGCAGTCCCTGCTCACAAGTCCTCGTTCCAAAGGACAGCATCTTTCCCCTTCACCCTCCTCAGGAATGCATCCATTGATTTTAGAGCAGCCTCCTGTGGGAAGCGCTTCCCCTGAGCACACAGAGCTCTTTTCCTCACCAAGGAGGATGCATTTGATGCCTTCCAAGTGTGTAACGTGGAATGAAGTGCGCAGAGGCAGCTGAGACTTGTTATCTTGTTTTGGTGTGAGACCTTGGAACCAGCTCTGTGCTGGAGGATGCTCATTAGGCAGATTCTTCTCACTGCTTTGACTTGTTGGATGGTGTTTGGGGACTTGGCTGGTGGAGCAGAAGCAGCTCTTGTGGAAGCTGGCATTTCTTGGGGTCTGATTTACAGCTCTGCTGGGCAAAATCTGATCAAACAGATTCTTCCCTCCCCACCAGGGAACAGAGGCAGCTCTCTGCACCCCGGGCTTTTTCAGGGAATGATGTGCAAGGATGAACTGCAGGCTGCAGGAGGAACAGTGAGCATGTAAATTAAGGGAATGCACATGTTACACAAAGGTTCAGCCCAGACAAATTGTTTGCAGCGTGGGAGCCATCCTGAATGCCGTGTGTCCCCCTGGGCCCATCCTGGGAGGGGCGAAGTGATAGCACACGACAGTCGCTCCCTTTCTTCTCTCCCTCTGTCACTCTGGATTAGGCTGCTGGTTTCACTGATTTCACTGGTATCATAAATCCTGGCCTGTCACCTGATGTGCTTCAACTGAAATCTGGAGAAACGTGGGTTTTGATACATGTCTTAAAAATAAACAAGATAAGACACTTTTTAGGAAGTAACCCTCGTATGAAATGTGACAGAGCCACACAGCCAGCACTCATCACCTCAAAAAAGGGATTCATTAAACACAATAAAATTTCCGCATTGTCTGACAAATATGTTATAGGCAACATTTAAAATCTGATATGTAAACTCAGCCATTAATGTTTTACTCCAAGTTCCTTTTATCCTTTCAGGTAACCTGAGTGTCAGAAAATCTTCAAAGGGAGGGAGAACTAGGGAGGAGACTTAGACTTGTAGAGCAGAACATAAACTGCTTATTTCCAGTAATTAACAGTGAAGCAGTGAACAATTTGGTTTAATGTGCTGAGCTCTGGGGATAATGTTCTTCCAAGATGTTTTTGAGTTCCCTGTTCTTTTGGAAACTTTGCAGATTGGTGATGCAGGGAGTGATTTACACTCAGCCTTGTGTGGAAAATGTCTTTAACACTTACAAGTGACTCAAAACTCCTTCATAAGGAGGGGTAAGAAACTTGGACCCCCAGACTGACACAAATGGATTCTGCAGTGGTTTAATTGTGAAATGCCGAGGCCCTTTTAAAGCTTTATGAAATAAAGAATTAGCGAACTAAACTAATTAGCAGGAGCAGTCCCTGGCAGAGCTCTGGGAGAGCTCTGGATGGTGGGGAATGCAGGGGGGAGGTTCAGTGGTGTGGGGATGGCTGCACCAGAGCACTGAACCCAGGGTCCCCCAGCCAGGCTCTGGGTGTGCAGGACAGCTCTGGGAGGCTCCTTGGGAGGGTTGGGTCAGGCTGGGGGTGGGAGCTGGGAGCTGGCCTGGCACAGCAGCACCAGCTGCATCCACACCCCCCAGAGCATGCAGCCCCCTGCTGGGGGCAGATTCTGTCCGTTTAAGAAAGTGTTTGGGGCATAGGCATATGAGATGCCATGGAAGAGTTTAATGTTTTTATTTATTGCACTTCTTGTGTTGTTGAAACCTGAGCTGTTTAATTCACCTTTGCTCCTTTTGCCTCTTCTAACCATGAACTCTTTTGCCTTTACTGACTGCCCATTGTTTTGGGATATTTTTCCTTTTCCTTCTAGAAATGTTTCCATTTTCTGGAGAGGAAGATATGAGTGATCCAGAGGCTTTGAAATCTTTACTTTCCTTCCAGTGGAAGAACAAAGCCTTTAATTTCCCAGCTGAAAGGAAGTTCAATGCAGCTGCTGCCCTGAGTGAGCCATACTGTGCTGTCTGCACCCTCTTCTACCCCTATAACCAGGTAATTCCTCGTCACAGAGCCAGGGAATCATTAAAGTTGGAGAAGACCTCTAGGATCAAGTCCTGCTGTGAGTCCCCCACCACTGTGCTCACCCTAAAGCCACGTCCCCCAGTCTGTACCCGTGTGTTTTGTACCCACGTGGTTTTTGGGATGGTGACCCCACTGATTCTCGGGGCAGCCTGTGCCATTGCCTGGCCACAGCTTCCTGAAGAGATTTTCCCCAATATCTCATCTCTGACACTGCTTGGATGGATGAATTAGGATGCAGACATTTCTGATAGAGACAAACCCATACAAATTTGCACACCAAAGAACTGTGTTTGGATTTGGCAGTGGCTGGAGCCTTTTTTGTTATCTTTCCTGGCTTCTCTGGCTTGCTCAGTGTTCATTTTGAAACCACACCGAAAGAGCTTTGCAAACACGGTTCTGTGCAGAGAAAAGTCACACCAGGCTCCTGTTTCCACACGGGCCTGAGCTGCTGAATTTATGCAAACAAGCCACAAAATAAAAATTTACTGAGTAAGCACATCCATCACCTTTTTTTGGAAACTACCAATATGCTTTGGGAGATGTTATGAGCAGAAAAGCAAAATTCATCAGATGAATTAGTTATTTGTGCAGTTGTGCATTGATTTGTTCTCACATAAAACCAAATCTGGCTTTGTGTGCCCACCAGGAATTTGTGCCTTGATACTTTTAGCTGTGCTGGAAGCTTTTCCTGAGGAAAGCAGAACCCACCTCCCCCTCCAATAAAATCTCTTGATTTATTATACAGACTGAAAATAAAGTATCTGTTCTGATTGCTGGCTGTTGTGAGGAAAACTGGTTGCAGCTGAGCTGGTTTTATCCATTGCTTTTAACTCTGTCTGCTACCAGAAACCTTGAAATGTCCTTCAGGAGAACTTGCAGGAAAAGTAGGGAAGGGTGCCAAAGGGAAGGGAGAGGGGGAGGGAAGGTCTTGCTTTTAGTAATATTTTCCTTTTTATTTTTCCTTGGTGTTTTCAGCTGCAATTTAGGAATTTAGATTTTTGCAGAAGAAAACCAGGAAAAACTGCTCATTATTCTAATGCTTCTTTGAGCTTTCACAGCAAATTACAGATCCCAGTCGACGCCGGAGGAAGAGAAGCAAGGCGGGGTGGGAATCAGGATTTGAGGCCGTGTTTTGGCTGCCGGGTGCTGGGTGACTTCTGCAAGGGGAGTGCTGAGAGTGGCAAGTGGAAGCCGTGGCCAGGCAGAGGGTGACGGGGCTTTCTCTGCAGTCCTCACAGGTGGAGAAGGAAGCTGCCCCGGTCTCCGCGGGGGAGCCGTCCTCCTTCGTGCACCTTTCCAAGTGTGGGCAGAGGACCAAGCCCCTGATCCCGGAGATGTGCTTTACCTCAAGTGGAGAAAACACCGAGCCCCTTCCTTCAAATTCCTACATTGGAGAGGATGGAACCAGTCCCTTGATATCCTGTGCCAAATGCTGCCTGCAGGTTCATGCTAGTGAGTGTTTCACCTTCCCCGAAGCCTTTGGGTCCTGAGAAACTCAGCAGTTTGTGCTGTAGTTGTACAGTTTGTTGCTGCATTTGAGTTCCTTCTTGGCAGGTTTGTATCCTGTCACTCCCATTTTTATCTTTCTCGTTACAAGGATATCAGGAATCCCAGAAAGGTTTGAGTTGGAAGGACCTTAAAGCTCATCCAGTTCCCATCCCCTGCCATGGGCAGGGAACCTTTCTCTCAAAGCATATCTGTGTATTCAAGTCCATCTTGGCAGTCACTGATCTTAAAAATACACACCAATATTCTTTTTACTGCTTATTTTGTTGGCTGATTCTTCTCTGTCTCACAGAAAAGATTCTTTCTTTTGATACCTTTCATTTTTTGTAATAAAGCAGAACTCAAAGGCTTTATTGCACTCTTTTCTCTCACATATTTCGTTCCAATATTGTTCTGCTGGGGGAGGCTGTATTGTTCCTGCATGCTGCAGAGATTATGGAGTAGTTTGAGATATATTTTATTAGTGCCTGTGATAGTGTTTGTAGTAATGGCACTTGATTACAAAAGGGAACATATGTCTGTTTGCTTCCCTGATAGTTATGTCTAAAAGAAGATCTGATTAATCCTGGTGGAGTGTACCTTCAGTGGAGATTGTACAGAATCCAGTTAACATTTGTGGCGAATTACTGTTCAGCTGTTTGATCTTGACAGATGGGGAATCTTATTTGACTTGCATCATCTGGAATTACTTTTGTTGTTCCAGTTTTAGAGTCTGCAGGTCCCTGTGCAGCTCAGCAGGGCTGGGGAACTAGAAGGCAACTTTTGTTTCTCTGCTGAATCCCTGATGATGGTCATTTCTGGCTAATCAGGCCCTGGGATGCAGAGTGGGTGTGAGGAGGAAGATTTCACCCTGCCTTCACAATTCAGGGCTGCTGCAGCTTGTCCATCCTTAGGCCTGCAGTAGTCCAGTCTGTCAGAATGGTTTCTGTGGCCAAATTCCATTACAGGACAGAGGGATGTGGGCGAGATGATGTTAATCTGCAGGCTCAGACCTGAGATCCATCTTTTTTTAGAGAAACTCAGTTTTATATTTTTGCTGTACTCTCCCCTTGAGCATGGGACAGGGCAGGTGTTAAATCTGATGGAGTCTCCAGTGTCTGGTTGTTCCCTTGTGCTCTGTGACATCCCTTTGACTTTGCTGCAGAGAATCCCTTTGCTTTTATTGCAGGATTGCAGTGGTGAGGTGTATTTTGGCTGACTGTAAAACCAGCTGGCAGCCTGTGTGTTCTTGGGAAGTGCCCTCTCAAACTGCACTGGGTTCCAGCAGCCAGGCCCTGTGGAGAGGAGAAGGTTTGGGAAGGTTTCAGGGCATTTGAAGCACTGACAAAATCCATAAAAAGAGCATATTTTTCTTGGTCTGCTTGGATTATCCTTATGGCACAGCCTGGGGTTCAGTAAATGGGGCTGTTCTGCCCTCACAGAATCACAGAATTACTGAGGTTGGAAAAGGCCTTTAAGGCCATCAAGTCCAACTGTCAGCCCAGCACTGGCCATGTCCCCAGGTGCCACGTCCACAGATTTTTTGAACACTTCCAGAGATGGTGATTCCACCTCTGCCCTAGGCAGGCTGTTCCAATGCTTTACAACCCTTTCCATGAAGAATTTTTTCCTAATTTTCGGTCTAAACCTCCCCTGGTGCAGCTTGAGGCTGTGCTCAGGGTCTGGCTCTCCCTCAGCTCAGTTTTGGACTGAACACCCCTGTCCCTTTTATAGGCCTGGGTGGAATTTCCTTCACCTGATTTGCCGTATGATGAAAAGAGACCTCAGATGTGGAGAGCAGCTGCAGATCCATAGTATTGACTTTTTTTGACATGCTGTTTATCTGGCTAAGTGGATGATATTTATAAATCAGGCTGTGGTGGCAATTCCAGTGCTTTTTGAAAGTGTTCTTTTAAGTTTAATTCAGTTATTTGAGATTGTTATTCCCAGCTGAAATTGTCTGTTCAGTTTGTTAGGGTAGGTGAAGGCTGGATGGGATTTTGTTAGGAAGGATAGAGGCTGGATGGAATGAGCTGTGTGTTAGTTGAGATGCTTATCTTCAATTTTCCACTCATTTCACAAGCTTGCAGGAATCACATAGATCTACTTTTCCAAAACCGTGTCTGTGTCTTTTCCCCATTGTTTTCAGTGACAAACCTCAGTGCCTTTTATAGAATTTTAAGGACTTTTCTTGTCCTTATTTCCCTGTATTTGTAATGGGCATAATACCAATCTACTATTTTGGTGTTGTTGTAGGAGGATTTGGTGCTTGCATGTAACAGTAATTGATGCTCTGTAAAATGAGGTGTTTTTAACACTTCCTATAACCATAAATTAAGTACTGTTAACCGTGTGGAATGCAGGTATTTCATTTCCTTGCAGTATTATTGGGCTTGTCCTTCCTTGTAGCACCACACAGCAAAAGTAACTGCCTCAACCTTGCCAAAATTCAGGGCCTTTCCCTGTTTTGATGTGTGAGTGCACACTCCAGCAGTGGTGGCATCACCTTGGAGCCCAGTTCCTGCCTAAAGAAACAAAGTCTTGCTATTGTAGTCCTTAGAAGAGTGGAAAACAAATGTGAGGGTTACTTGGGGGGGGTTTGGTTGGGTTTTTTTTTCAGACCTGCTGGTCCCAATTCTGATTCTGTCAGAGCCTGTTGAATGCAGTTCCTCAAATGCTTTCAAAGTTGCTTCTGAACTGAAGAGTCAAGCTGAGAAGTGTTGTCCAAGGCCTGGCTAACGAGGCTGTGGCTCTGTCTGTTGCAGGCTGTTACGGGATACGCCCGGAGCTGGTGAACGAGAGCTGGTCGTGCTCGCGGTGCTCGGCCGGCGCCTGGGCAGCGGTAAGGGCTGGACACAGCACACAGGACACTGGACACTGCTGGGAGCACTCAGCTGCTTCCAGAGAGACGGGTGGTGGGAGGATCCAGGTTGCCTTTGACATCCCAGGTGGGGTGTAGTCGCTTTCTGGGGAGGGTGAACAGCCTGGCAGAGCTTTTGGCTCCCGCTCTGAAGCAGCTGTGTTCCCGCAGGAATGTTGTCTGTGCAATCTCAGGGGAGGAGCTCTTCAGATGACCACTGACGGCCGGTGAGTGCTGCCTCTGAGTGTATTTTCCTTCCATACTGCATCTAATCTCCTTGTCTTGTGAACTTGGTCTTAATGCTCAGTGTAGCAGCAAGTTCTGGGGTTCTGGAGGGATCTGCTCCTCGCTGACTTGGCAGGATGATCCCCAGTGCCTGTGCTGCCCTACACTGCTCCAGGCTGCTCGACAACAGAGCTTCCTCACTCCTGCTGGATGTGGTTGTTTCTCAGAGAAAAGTCTTCTCTGAGAAGACTGAGAGAGAATGTTTAGCATTGTGCAAAATCAGGTGTAGAGGAAGGTTGATCTCTGTTGTTCCGGAGACATTTACCTTGTGCCGCCCTGATTAACAATCGATTGGGAACGTTGCCAAGGCTGCCAACCCCTGGAAATGTGCCTCGATGCTGAGGGAGGCAGGGAAATGTTAACTGCCCTCCTAAACATTTCATTCAAATAATGGCAGGCCCTGATTTGTGTCTTCACTTTGCTCCCCAGGTGGGTCCACGTGATCTGTGCTATTGCTGTCCCCGAGGCGCGTTTCCTCAATGTCATAGAGCGTCATCCTGTGGATATCAGCGCCATCCCCGAGCAGAGGTGGAAACTGGTGGGTGTCTTTTACTGGGGAGAGTGTCTGGGAGCAAGAGCCAAAGGGAAAGGCTGTAACTAGACAGAAAAACATTGTGTGGGTTTGTAAAGCAGCTGAGATTGGAGGTGATCTCGGTCTCATTTCCAAAGAGAAGCTGCATCGTTTGTGTCTGCTGAGCCCTGTCAGTGCTTTGACACAACCTGCTCTGACTTCCAGATGTGCCTTTACTCTCTGGGAGTGTGCAGTACCCTGGGCAGAGCCTGGGACTCCTTCCCACCTGCGGTCAGGTGTAAACTGCCTGGAAACTCCATTTACTCCAGGTACTGCACAGCAGGAGTGCAAAGGGACATGGTGATTTGTTCATCTCTAATTCATCTTTCCTTACAACATTTCTCTTTTTCTATCAAGAAATCTTTTATAGAAATGAATAAACATTTCTGTGACCCTGACTGCTAGGCAAGACTGCAAGGATTTTAATACAAGCCCAACTCCAAGTTGTTATTTAGCTGTGTGGCCTCATCCGAGGGATTAGTAATGGACGATTCATTAGCTCAGAGCAATTTATCTTAATGTTAGTTAATGCTCCATCACTATAGTGTGTTATTGCAAAATAAATTGTGCTTTTTCTGCTTTTTTTGGTCCAGAAGTCAGCTGGGTGACACAGTGTGGGATGGGGAAGGTGCTGGAGCAGTGATAGATGGGTTAGTGCTGATGGATTCGTTAACAGAGCTGCTACTTAGTGCAGTGAGCCCGGGTGAGAGATTAGGAGGAACCTATCCCTGCTTCCAGAGTTATTTCTCTGTTGTGCAAATGGGTTTTGTACACAAATGTGAATGTAAAAAGCATTCATTATTCAGCAGGAGTGATGGGGCAGCGCAGTGCCAGGATGATAAATCTTGCAGCGGTGGCTCCTTATGGATCAGCTGACACTTGCAACGTGCATCCTCTTCATTACCAGCACTTGTAACGCTGAACTTAAAATCCTTTTACACAACACTCACTTGTATTGCTTAATGGAGCCACACAAAAAACACGACTTAATTCTTTAACCCTTTCTTGGCTGCCTGGCAGTCCTGCAGAGCCAGGGCAGTGTCTGTGTCTGTCTGACTCCACTGCTTTGCTCTGCTCCACAGCAGAGCCTCTACAGGGACCCACTGCACCCATTTCTCCTTCATTCCTCAATTAAAACTGCAAAGTTTCATAAAATCACAGAATATCCTGAGTTGGGAGGGTCCCCAAAGACAGTCAATCCAACTCCTGGCCCTGCACAACACCCCAACAATCCCACCCTGGAAGTGTTGTCCAATTGCTCCTGGAGCTCTGAAAAGAAATTTTGTTTGATTTCTTCTGTTGTATTCTATTTGTACCTAGTGTTTTCTTCCTGTCTCAGGGAACATGGAGGATTTTTGCTTGAAGTGCATCGACTGACACAGGCCAGTTTTGGAATTTACAGGCACATATTCCTTATGCTGCTTTTAGCCAGAGCCTGGCTTGCAGCTCAAATGTCAAAGCCTGGCTTTAAGTCATTCACTTGCAAAGTTTTGGAGTTACCAGTTAGGTAAGGATTAAACAACTAGTTTGGATGGCAGAATACAGAGGCAGTGGTGCTGGGGTGTGGGGTGTGAGGTACAAAGGGAGTGTAAATTGGATAAAATCCTGTGGAGAGACTCATGAGTTGTGGTGGGGAGTTTTAGGATTCTTCCTGGGAATTTGCAGGTAATTCCTGGAGCATGTGGGGAGTCAGTGGAGGAGTTGGGGGTGTCTGTGCTTTGGAGCTGAGCAGCTGCAGTTAGGAAGATAAACTGAAGGTGACTAAAAGGTGATGGCATTGGAGCTCCTGACTTTGGCAGTGATGGGCTCGGTGCAGTACTTGATAAAATTGGGAAGATGACCTTTGTGGCTGGAAAAGATGGAGAAGGAGGGAAGGAATGATGTGAAGGGTGAGGACAGTTAATGTGGATGGATGAGAGTAGTGGAGGAGAAGAGGGGGTAGGGGTTATCCATGGTTATTATTTGATTTTTTAATATGTTTGTATTGTTTTAAGTTCCTGTGATGAGGGCTGAGGTACCAAGGAGTGGCAGTGATCTGGTGAAAGGTGTATCCTGTTCTCTAAGCATGGACCAGGTCTCCCTGTGCAAACACAGACTTTTCAGTCCATTTGTGGGTATGGCACCATTTTCAGGACTGCAGTTTCCTGCTCCCAGATTGATGGCACATTACAGGCCTGTGCATGTAAATTATTTATGACGTGGAAATTTGGAATAATTAGCTGTCATTCCTCAGTGGAGTAAATGAATTGCAGTGTTCATCATGCAGCAGACAGCCCATTTCTTACTCTCAGCTGTGACCTGACTCTGGTGTCCATTTATTCTGAAGATTTCTCTCCTGTGCTTTGGACTCCTTTCCCTCCCACAGAAAATGCCTTTAAATCTCCATGTGCAGCTTTCCCACAGCACTTAGCACTGCTGTTTCTGTCCATCCCATCTCCCACACTTCCAGATCTGCATTTTTATACAATCCCAGACTGGTTTGGGTTGGAAGGGACCTTAAATCCCATCCAGTGCCACCCCTGCCATGGGCAGGGACACCTCCCACTGTCCTAGAGTGCTCCAAGCCCTGTCCTGCCTGGCCTTGGACACTTGCAGGGATGCAGCAGCCACAGCTGCTCTGGGCACCTGTGCCAGTGATTTTCCACCCTCACAGCCAAGAACTGTCACTTCCTCCATCACTCCTTGCACCTCAGGCTCACTGTCACTCCCATTTATCTTTTGATCATATTTGCTCTGAATATCCCTTTGGTGCAGCTCTTGTGCCTGTCACGGGGAGTTTGCATGGGCACAGGGTGGCACTGGGCGAGTGCTGATCCTGGCTTGGCAGAGTCCTGGTGCCATCAGGAGGGGCAGGTTCCTGCCCTGGAGGGTTAATGCTCCCCGAGCCCCTGTGTGGCAGCAGCTGTCCCCAGTGCTGGTTAATATCGACAGGTTAATAATGGGATCTGTGCTATTGACTCCCCTCAGTCCTGCTGGGCACTTTCCTGCTGCTTATCTGCCTCTGGAACATGGTTTGCAGAGCGATAAAGGCTCAGCTTATTAAAGGCTAAACCCACATTCTGGCAGCACTCAGGCTCTGGCTTTGAATTTCCTGGCTTTTGTTCGTTTGTGTAAAAAGGCCAAATTAATCTTTGGTGCAAACAAACTGCCTTCAGCTAATTCGTAGGAAGGAATGGGACTTACTTCATATAAATATGGGGCAGAGCCCAGGCAGGGAGGGGGGTGTTGCACAGGAATAAGGAAGAACAAATCTCCTGTTCTTTGGCATCTTTTGCTTTCAAGGAAGAGAAGTGTTCCTGGAGAAGGAATCCCAGAATCACAGAATGGTTTGGGTTGGATGGAACCTTGAAGGTTTTGGAGTCCCACCCCCTGCCATGGTCAGGGACACCTTTTGTTCATTTTAACCATGAAAGGCACATTTGTCTCATGTGTGTGATATTCACTTTGCCCTGATTTGCCTTGCCCCAGCCTCAGATAAGGTAAAGAAGCTGCCCCACCCCTGGAAGTGTCCAAGGCCAGGTTGGACAGGGCTGGATGACTGGGATGAACTTTAAGGTCCTTCCTGCCCAAACCATCGTGGGATTTGCTGATCAGTGATAGATTCCTGGAAATGTTAAAAACTGAGTGGTGTTTCCAAATGGATCCCTGGAAACATTATGCAAGCATCCATTCTTTAGACTGGGATTCCCAAAATCTCCTTTTCTCTATTTCTGGTGGGCTGGAAACAAGAATTGGTGCTGTAGTAGGAAGTGAGGAAATTTATCTTGTTCCCAGTACAGCTCCTGCTCACTGTCAGTGCCATCAGGCTCAGGATTTTTAGCTTTAAGAAAATCTAATTTCTTTTTAAAGCAGTCACACGTCTTACACTGATTTACCTAATAAGTGGATCTGCTTTGCAGCAAATGAGTGTGAAAATGTCTCCAAGATTTCAGACCTTTTCCCCTCCATAATTCTGGTGTTTTCATGCAATGTTTTTATTTCTTTTGTTTGCAAAACTGACTGAATTATCTACAGTGGCTCATCTGACATGGATGACAATAAAATATTTATGGTTGATATGCTTATGCATCTAAAATAAACACACAGTATTTTTGTTCCATTATATGATTTTATATTCCATGAGATCTAATCGATACAATGTCCCATTAAATAGAATCGAGCAAATTGCCGCCCAATCACTGGGTTCTGTTCTGTCAGAAAAATGGAAGTGTTATTTTCCAGACCTGTGAGGATGCAGCTGTTGTTGGAATTAATGAAACGTAGGTGCACTGCTGTATGAGGAGGGTGAGGGTGCAGCAGTTCTCTGGTACCACTGGTGGGTGTTTGCCTGGTTCCAGTGAGCCCAGTCCAAACTGGAGCCCAGTGTGGCTCGCAGGGCTGAGTGACCGGAGGTGCTGGCATGGCCACGGGAGGGGTGAGGTGGGAATGACAATATCTGCTGGAGTCTCTTGGCCTGCAGAGATCCTGAGTGGGTGCCCACACGCAGTCCTGTCCTTGGCACAGAGCATCACTTTGGCTGTGGCACTGCAGCCACGGTGCCAGGCGCCGGTGCCACGTCCCGTGGGGGCTGTGGGGTCTCTGCACAGCTCCAGGCTCTGCTCCCTCCTGAGATCTGAGCTCTGGGAGTGTTCAGAGCTGTCTGACCCCAGCTGTGTTCCCTTGCAGAGGTGTGTGTACTGCAGGAAGAGGATGAAGAAGGTGTCTGGGGCCTGTGTCCAGTGCTCCTACGAGCACTGCTCCACGTCCTTCCACGTGACGTGCGCGCACGCGGCCGGTGTGCCCATGGAGCCCGACGACTGGCCCTACGTCGTGTCCATCACCTGCTTCAAGCACAAAGCAGCAAACCAGAACGTAGGCTTTGGGTTGGGCTCGGGGCTCCTGTGCTGGGGGGCTGGACTGGGGGATTTGGGGTTTTGTTGGGTTCTTTTGTTTCTGGGGTTTCTTTAAATAGTTTCTCCCCGCCCATGCTGGCTCAAAACGTCTTGTGC
This sequence comes from Tichodroma muraria, assembly GCA_013390105.1. Taxonomy (NCBI): domain Eukaryota; kingdom Metazoa; phylum Chordata; class Aves; order Passeriformes; family Sittidae; genus Tichodroma; species Tichodroma muraria. The sequence continues at coordinate 439,936 of WAAG01070995.1, read as the reverse complement.
TTTTAATGCACAAGGACTGCCCAGGAAGCCATTGCTGGGGGTGGCTTTAATCTGCAAGAGGGCTGCTTTGGATGGGGTGTTGGGAAGGAATTCCTGGCTGTGAAGAGGGTCAAACACTGGCACAGGGTGCCCATAGCAGCTGTGGCTGCCCCTGGATCCCTGGAAGTGTCCAAGGCCAGGCTTGGAGCACCCTGGCAGTGTGGGAGGGGTCCCTGCCATGGCAGGGGTGGCACTGATGGGCTTTGAGGTCCTTCCAGCCCAAAGCATTCCGTGATTCCATGGAGTTCCTGGCGCAGCTTTTGGGGTTGCGGCTGGCGGCTGATCTGCTGTGTCCCGCAGGTGCCGTTGCGCAGGGAGGTGGCCCTGGGGCAGGCAGTGATCACCAAGAACAGGAACGGGCTCTACTACCGCTGCAGGGTCATCGGCACCAGCACCCAGACCTTCTACGAAGTGAACTTCGACGATGGCTCCTACAGTGACAACGTTTACCCCGAGAGCATCATTGTAAGGCAGCTCTGGGGGCACTCCTGTGTCACAGGCAGTGCACGCCGGGGGCTGTGCCCTGGGGTGCAGCAGCAAAGCAAAACTTTTTCATTTTAATTTTTAAGTTGTTGCTTGCCTAGCAAATCTCATCCTGCTCTTCATGACAGATCTTGTTTCTGACATTATCTCATTTATTTTTCGGTTGCTTTACAAAGATGTGGTCTTGCTGAATGCAGATGACTTCACAGAAAGCAGTGTTTGTTCTAGATTTCATCCTATTTGTTTTGTGGTTGAATAATCTTATTTTTCAACTGACAAGTGTGATTCATGGGGGAAGCAGATTGTCTGTAAGCACTTGTGGTTCAAAACAGGGAATTCACTTAATAGAGGGAATGTCTAGAAGAGGCTGATTTGTCTGCTCATGCATTGCCTTCCTGATTGTGCCACTGATTCACTGAGTTGCCCTGCTTGTTTTTGAGATACTGGAGGTGTGATGTTGTGGGATTTGTAATGAGAAATGTCCACGGACTGGGTGCTGGCAGCAGCAGGAGCTGCCAGTGTTGATTGCTGGTCTCTCAGGCTGATTTTGTTTGAGATGCCCACAATTAATCACAAGTGCAGAAATGTATCTTATTGCTGATTACCACGTCATGCGATTTTAGCACGCCTCTGGTCCTGACCTCTGGTGGAGCTGTGCCTCTGACCCCTCTCTCTGTCCTCAGAGCAGGGACTGCATCCAGATGGGGCCCCCTCCGGAGGGGGAGCTGGTGCAGCTGCAGTGGACGGACGGGATCATCTACAAGGCCAAGTTCATTGCAGCCCAGATCAGTCAGATCTACCAGGTGAGTGTGGCAGAGGGATCCCAGCCCCGGGGTGCTGCTCCAGGATGGGAGAGCTGAGCCTGCAGCAGGGATGGGCAGCTGGAGCAGGAGGAGCATTTGGGAGCACAGATGATTTATTCTCTCTGAGTTTGTCCAGCCTGAACTTGACACCCCTATTAAACTGTGCTCAGTGTCCTTCTGCTTTAGACAGAAAAGTGTATTAAAGTCTTGGGCAAAGGAAATAAGAATCCCTTAAAAACTTTTAATAGTTTTAACATTTTGCTGTGCACGTTTCCATGAATAAACATCCCTGGAACATCTGATGCATAATTCATGATATAATCAGTGCTTAGCAAAAAGGGTTTCATGGGAGGAGTTTTTTGTACCTGGCTGACTATTTCTGCTGGTTGAAATACAAATGTACTTTAGTAGCTGGAGTTGTTTCCTTGTGACCTGTGAAAATGCTTTGTTTAAGATGAAAGAAATACTTATTACCATATGGGCCTGAATACAGGGCTGCTTTTATTATAAGTGAAAAGCTGCTTTTTTCAGGATATGAATCAAAAATCAGTAGAAATGTGAGGTGCTGGGCCAGCTGGAGTGCAGATATTTTGAGATCCATGGAGCACTGAATGAATCCACTTGGATAAGACAGAGGTGTCTGAACAGCACTGAAAGCAGCACTTTTTGGGTTCAGCATCCTCACCAGGGCTTGGGAGTGCTCATTCCACAGCAGCCCTGGAGACATCCATGGGAGCTGGCCCCCGATGCTTGCTGGGTGTTCTGGAGGGCCCAGGTGTGGCCCAGGCTGGGAATGGGCTGTTCAAATGCTGGCTCTGAGCTCATCTTCTGCCTCCCTGCAGGTGGAGTTTGAGGATGGCTCTCAGCTAATGGTAAAGCGTGGGGATATTTATACCTTGGAGGAAGAGCTTCCCAAGAGAGTCAAGTCTCGCCTGGTGGGTACCAAAATAGCAAACAATAAACCAGCTGCAGCTTGCAGAACCCCTTCACATTTTCTCATGTATTTTTTAGACATTAGGTGAATGCAGCCTCCAGTTTCTGTGGCTGTAAAACTGCTTGTCATTCCCAAAATACACAGAGTGGAAGAAATCCTGGCCATGAGTGCTTGAGAGGCACAGAAATGATTTTCCCTTGCACGTGTTCAGCTCAGAGTTTTATTTTCTCTGGTTAAAAGATTATGTTCAGATCATTTTACACCATATGAATTCAGTTATATGGAGTCATCCTGTCCAAGTGTGAGGTGAGCTGGGCTGCAGCTCAGGAGTTTCTGGAGAACTGATTATCACCGTGGGACCAAACCCCCTTTTCTCACCAGACTGGAGATTTAGAGTGTGGCTCTTACCTATAAATCTCTTAATCTACAAGATCAGGCTGTCTTTAAGTGCATACAGAATTACTGAGCCTAGGAAAGATGAGGGCTTTATTTCATAGCTCTTTTTTTTTGTTCCAGACCTGGTGCTTTACCCTTTAAAGCCATTTCATTTAACCAGGTGATGGGGCTGGAGAATGCCCAGGTTGCTCCCAGCCCGGGGGACTGTGGGTCTCTCCCTGTTGTCCTGCTGTGCCCTAATGGTTGTTTTGTGTCTCCTGCAGTCCCTCAGCACTGGGGCCCCTCAGGAAGATGCATTTTCGGGAGATGAAGTGAGAGCAGCCAAGCGTCCCCGGCTGGGGAATCCAAGAAATCCTGAAGAATATGGACAAACCCCAGATTACTTGGCCTTTATGGAGAGCCTGTTGCAGACACAGTACCAGCCTGGGACTCAGAGCAACATGTTTTAACCAGGATTCATTCAAAATATTCATTAACCCTTTTTGAGTTCATGGAAAAATAAATAGGAAACTGTGGAATGGAAGACCAGCCCCGTGCAATAGTCTGCTGTGAATTTCTTTCATCTCCTCTTGGTTTGGACTGCAGGAAATCCCTGTCTGGCTGCTACCTCGACCTTGCCAGGAGCTGCTGACCAAGAGCTGGGGAGCTTGGAAACCCTTCAGCTTTTCACACGGAGACTTTGGAAGAGTTTCTACAGATGGAGCTTTGTGACTGGTTCTTTTTTTATGAGGAAAGGGTTAAAATTTAACAAAATGACTTTTTCAAATCTGTCAAACTTTTGTCTTTCAAGGTGCTATTACATTGACTACTGAAGCAGCCTTTGGAATCGTGTTTTCTGTACATAGACGTCACCTTTGTGAAGTTTTCTATGAATGAGCATTATTAAAAAAAAAAAGCAAGCAAAAATAGGAAAATGAAAGTTTCCACAAAACATTTTTCTAGATTATGGCTTTAAAACAGAAAATAAATGAAATCCTTCCCCCTCAGCCCCAAATGAATCGTGACTGATGTTACAGCGGGGAGAGGGAGAGCAAGAGCAGATGTCCTGGAATGTTCTGGGTTCTTCTTTTGTAAAGAAACTCTATCTTTGTAAGCTGGGGAAGGTGGGGAAAGAAATGTTCACAGCTGGGATGTTTCTACCATTCTCTCTCTGAAAGCCCTGGGGTGGATGTTGGCATCGCTGCCACGTCACCAGGGAGGGGCTTAGGGAAGAAATGGCCAGGTTTGGGTCATTCCTGTCATCTTCCTTCCCCATCTTTGCCATCACAGTTGCTTTCTAGTTCAGGATCAGCATGGCTTTGAGTTCCAGTGTGCCACCCCGGTTTGGCAAGTGTTCTGTTGCTGTTTGTGTTTGTTCCCTACGAGCCGCGCCCGTCCCGCTGCGGCGAGGGCTCGAGGGGCTGCCCCGGCTCCCCGGCAGCACTTATCCCTTAGGAACCTTTCTCTTTCCTTTGTCTCTTTATTTCTTAATATTTTTTTTTTTTTTTTGAGTTGTGCTCCTTCCAGTGTGAGAATCATTCCATGACAGAAGCCTGGGAGGTGTTTGTATGTTTTTCTTTTATCCTATTAAAGAAGAAATTCCCCAAACATCTGATTGTCGTGACATCCTTTCCTTAAGTAAAGACTGAGCCTGTGAGTTACTCCCGGGGAAGAGGAGTGCAAGCCCTGCCGTTGCCTGGACTCAGCTCACTGAGGATTGAAGGAGCATTAAAGGCAAACCCCAGCCCTGAGGTGTTGAGTGGGCAGCTCCCACCTGGACGCTTGGCAATCCCCTCCGGCCGAGGAGCTGATGCGGAGCAGCGCTTGGGAGAGAGCCTGAGCCAGACCCTGCCGAAGCCACGGGAAAGTCTTCCACTCCCTTTGGAGGACCTCAGTCAGTTCAGAGAGAACGAGGCAGAGCTGGTCCCGAGCTGCAAAGGGGCCGTGGCAGAGCTGGGAAGGTTCAGGTGCAGGGGGGAGAGGGCACCCGGAGCCTCTCCTCCCTCCCGCCCCGGCCTGGCCAGCCCAGCAACCTGGAATGCTGCGCTGCAATCTTTTCCACTTAATTCCCTGATATTACTGGATGGAGAGAGACAATATTCTTGGGTTTATTATTATTTTAAGCCCCTTTGCAAGGTGGTCGTTGTTCCGGGGAGAGGCTGTTAAGCAACGCTCTGGCTGGATCTTTAAGGGAATAAGTGGGAAGGATTTGTGGGCTAGCAGATGGTAGATTAGCCTCTTAAGAGACTCCATGGGTATTAAACTGTCCTAGTGAAAGAGTGGAGATAGAATAAAGTAATTTAATTTTTTTTTTTACTTTGGTTTTGTTCTCCCCTGAGGATTGGAGTTCCCATCCTCTCTCCTGCCTCTGCTGCGGGTCCTTTTCGTGTGCGTGGCTGCGCGTGCGTGGTTGTAAGACCTTGGAACCAGGGTTCAGCTTCTGGGTTTTTTTATTTCTGAGTTTTTGACGTTTTCAGTAGATGTCTCCACGAATAAAACCAGACTGAGACTAATAAAGGTTTAAAAAATTGGCAAGGTTCTCCTGAGACTCGGTTGTTCCTCTTACAGAGCTTTCTCCTGTTGCTTGAAATGTGGTTAAATAGAAAACTTGCTGTATAAAAGACTAAGAATGTTGCCAGGCCACGAGAGAAATATTTAAAACAATTGAAAGTGAAATTTAACTGCAGAGGATTTTTTTTGGAGGTGGGAGGGAAGGGTGGGGTGGGATGAGTGGTTGTGAGTGACAGGGAATTTCCTCTGCATGTTCGAGTCCTGCAGTAGCACTGTTGCTGTATCCATATGTAGTACCTTTTCCAAATACTATTTATATTGTAAAAACAGAAGTGTGTTTCCTCACCCCATATTCAGATGCTGAGTTATGTTGAAACATGAACCTGGAAGTGTCGAATGCCCTTCCTTGGTGCAAAGGTTTTCTCTCTTTTTGTTGATTTTTTAATCCCTCTTTTTGGTTTGGGAATGACTTGTGCAGATTCAGGGTAGTGGCCATATTGATGGCCTCTGGGCATCAGCCTACTGAAAAGGAAATAGGAAATGCACATTCCTACCCCTTCCTCCAATGAAATATATTTGTGTCTGATTATGTGCTATAAAAATAACGATTTTTTTTTTCTTTCCTCCTCCCCCTAGATTAAGACTGTGATGTATTTTTTGCCTATTTTTTTCTCTGCCTCTAGGTTCAAAATGAATTAAAGGCTGTTGAGCGTTTCAGAATGACACCTTTTGGGGGGTTGAAGTCTCTTCATTTCTAAGTTTAGTCTTTTGTGCAGCAGGAGGTCGTTGAACCTCCTCAAACAGCATCTTCCTGAAATTTCATTTAAACACCTTAAATTTTCCATCCTGAGCTTTTTGATAAATTCCTCTCCAGTTCTTGCAGGATGAGGCTGATGCTGCAGGTTACGTGAAAGGAAAGAAATCTCCAGCTTCCAGTCTTTTGCAGTTTAATAGTTTTCCTTGACGTGATCTGAGGAATCGTCTGGTGGGGAGGAACTCTTGGGATTTACACCCAAAGCTTTCTGAGGTTCAGGTTTGCTGTGTGATTTCACAGATGCCTGGAGCAGCAGCTGGAGCTGCCCGGGACCGGGACCGGGGGTGGATCAGCCCTCGGAGCTGCCCGCAGGGTGGGACGGGATCCCCCCGGTCCTGCTGCTCCCGGGGCCGCGCCCCGAACTGCGGGGGCTGTGGGGCTCGGGAGGTTCTGCTCTGCCCGGGGAGCCCCAGGCAGCGCCAGGAGGGCCGGGATGAGCTGACACCAGGGAGTTCAAGCCTGGGAACCCGAGCGGAGTCAGAGCCCCTGGCACAGGTGGGACCTGCGGTGATCCCGAAGTCACAGGAACAGGGCAAATGAATTGCTTGAGACTCCAGGGGAAAGATTCCCGAGGAGCCCCAGTGCGTTCCTGATTTCCAGCCCCACGTTCCAGTCATCTCTTGCTCCTTGTCCCTCGAACAACTGAGCTGGCACAGGCACACAAAAAAAGGCAGTTTTGGCACAATCGTGAGACTCAAATGGTCTGGAGCTGTTGACAGAGAATTATTTGGCAGCTTTGATAGCAGCAGAAGAGAAGTCTTTGGGTTACTTGCTCACCAACAGAAAATCACTGGGAGTTATTTATTCTGCATGAGAGCAGCAAAACAATTAAATTTTTGGTTTCCAAGAGATGAAATGTAAAGGTCACTGTGCAAATACTGTTTGGAATTACACAGCGAACACAGCTTTACCACTTTTCCTGTGGAACAAACAGGATTTTGGCTCTGTTTCAGCACAGTTCACTTTGGCTCACCTCTCCACCCCAGCCTTGCCATTTCAGATGCCAGCTGCTAATATCCCCTAGCAAACGAGCTCGCAGCCAGTCTGTCTCTGAAACAGGAGTGACATCCTCCCCTGTGCCCCAGATCAGGGTTTAAAAATAAAGAAGTGGCCAGATCCACTGCTCATCTGCTCCATTTAACGGAGCCATCGCTGGAAAATGCAGCAAATTGTCTTTGATTAGCAGTGAATGGCCAGTTACCCATGATCCAGGCCAAGATGCTGCTGCCGTGGAGAGGAGCAGGGATTCATCTGCCTGACTAAAGAGATGAATCTCAGTTGATTGGAGGTGCAGAGGGGTCGCTGGACAGTTTTCCCTGTGGAGAAGCCACGAGGTGGGAGAAGGGCTCTGGTGAAAGTCTGATTTCCTCGTGGCTCTGCTTGGAGCTGTTTCCTTCTCTTTGTTACCTGAATAGCTCAGAGCCACGTGGAGGTGGAGACATGGAGTGTCTGGCTAATCTGGGATTCAGCTGTGACATGGAATTAACACTGCAATCCAGGGGCTTTGTGGCCTGGGTTGGGTGATTAGTGTGAGATTTTTGTCAGTACGAAGTGAAAAATCTGCCTGAGCACAACTGTGTGAGATCCCTCTGCTCGGGGATGGGTCTGGGCTCCAGGAGCAATTTATCATCACATTTTTCACTAACTCATCTTAGAGACGATTGGCTGCTTGTTAAATGCTGCGATTTCTCTCACTTCTGGGACACTCTCAAACCAAGGACTTGGTCCATTTTGTCCAAATAAATTTCCCTGCAGATTTTCTCAGAGGTGAGAGACGTCCTCAGGTTTTTTCCTGGCTGGGGTTTGGGTGTTTGTGCTCAGACCCTTGGCAGCTGCCTGCACACAGGGACATGGGCCCGGCAGTGGGGTAGAATGAGACTGGGAATGGGTAGAATTATTCCAAGTGCTTAATTTCTTTGAGGTGATTATTCGTTTCCAAGTCAGCCCTGCCCTGCTCTACTCAGCACTTCCAGAGAGGGGGATTAGGCTGGGAAGAAAAGAAAAACAGGGAAGTTTCTGGTGTTGTGAATATTCGGGATCCATCTCAGGTGTGAGCTGAGGTGTTAAAAGAACCTTTGGCACAGCTCCAGCGTCCCCTCCCCAGGAAAGGCTCGGGAATCCCTTGGGCACAGCCAGGGCTGGGTCTGCGGCCCCGGGGCCGAGAGGGAGGGACCGTGGCAGAGGTGTGGAACAGCTCTGGGAGCTCTGGGAGCCTCCTCTGGAGCCGGCGGGGAGCTGCTATTCCTGCTGCACCCCGGGCGGGGCTGGGGCTCAGCAGCTCCCTCCGAGGGCACTGGGACCCCCCAGTTCTGCTCCCGTCCCCTGCAAGGAGCAGACAAAAGCCAAGATCTGATAACAGAATCTGGTTGGAACAGCTGTCTGCTGACAAGTATAATAAACTGTATTAATGGTGTCATTATTATTCCCTAATTAAAAGCTAATAACTAAGAGTTAATTGCCTTTAAAAGATGAAGCAGCGCCATGGCAGGGATTTATCTCTGTTTTTCTTTGCTCGCCTGGCTGTGCTGATATTTTCAGGCTAATTAATTGAATCAAATCTTACTGAAAACTAATAATCTCTGTCGATTCAGCCAATTGAATTAAAAGGTGTTTGCTGTGTGCCGGGCTTAAGCAACCCCTCACATATTTATAAATATCTATCTCTGTATGTGTGTTCTTTGCAGCTTGTCACCTCGGGGCACAGGGTCAGCAGAACAGCAGGCAGAGCCCTCAGTGGGAAAAGGTTTTGATGGGGAGAAGTTTCTCCTCGTGTTCAGAGGAGGGACATGGAACTTCCCACTTTGGGTGGGATTTTGGGAGGGAATTCCTGCCTGTGAGGGGGTGAGGCCCTGGCACAGGTGCTCAGAGCAGCTGTGGCTGCCCGTGGAGCCCTGGCAGTGCCCAAGGCTGGACAGGACTTGGAGAGCCTGGGACAGAGGGAGGGGTCCCTGCCCTTGTGCGGACACAGCTCCCGGTTCTGCTGCTCCCATTTCCCCAGCCCTGCTGCCCCCTCGGATGAGTTTTTGGGGCACAGGTGCAGTCCCAGAACTGTGTGAAACTCCCCCAAAAAGTGACCCCTCTGCATCCCCTCCGTCAGCTCCTGATGCTCGTGTGGTGCCAACTGACAGGAACCAAATGTTCTCTTTGGAAGTTCACTTTATCAGTGTTAATCTTCTGTGTGGAGTAAATTTTATTAAAGTTCCCCAAAGAGCAAATTGTAAATTCATTAGTGCCCGTTTTGGACTGCACCTTCCCTCATTTTGGGTAAAAAAGAGATTAGAAGTCATCTGGGCTCTGTGATAATTAAAAAGAAGATGCTCAAACATAATTCTTAATTAAACAGTAATGAGATAAGAACTTGTGTAGTCTGCTTTTGGCCTATTGGAAAGATGCAGAGGTTCCCATTGTAATTATGTGATTTATGATCTTCCACACAAAGATGTAATTAGTTTTTTCTCCCCCCTTTTAAAAATTTAAACATTATTTAGGTAAAAAATTGCGCAGCAATTTGAATCTGCTTTTCCTGAGGGAATAGTAATTCGGTGTGATTTATCTTTAGGTTTCAAGCTAAAAAATTTATTTGTAGCTGAAAGGGGATACCCTAAAGTATGACCCCTCCTGCAGGTCCAAGAGCTCTGAGGAGAGGGAGGTGGGGCTGGTGGAAGTTGGACCTGACTCGCTGATGTTCAGCAATTTCCTGAACAACACCTCACATGGCTGAGGCAGAACGTTGTATATTTAAAGAGAAGAGTTTGGGTTTTTTTTAATCATTTGGACACAATTTTTTCCCCGAGGGGTTTATTATCCTCAGTAAGCCCGGGATAAATCCCTTGTGTAACCCGTTAATCTGGGGTTGCCATCTGCACTCTGCGTGTGCCCGGTGCGTGCACGGCCGCAGACGGAGGCAGCCCAAACTCCTCCGTCGGGAATTCCTCCCTCCGAGGGCCGGAGCGAGCTGGGCCGCGGCTGCTCCGGGAGATAAAGGCAGGGTGGGACGCACCGGGGCCTTGGCCCTGAGCAGATCGCAAAGGTTTTATCGCACAGCGAGGAAACGCTGCTGCGCGGGCTCCAGCCCCAGCCCCGGGTCACCCCACCCTGCCGGGAACCGNGGAACAGGGTCAGAAACAGGGCCAGGAACAGGGCCAGGAACAGGCCCAGAAACAGGCCAGGAACAGACCAGGAATCAGGCCAGGAATAGGGCCAGGAACCAGGCCAGGAACAGGCCAGGAACCGGGCCAGGAACAGGGTCAGAAACAGGGCCAGGAACAGGGCCAGGAACAGGCCCAGAAACAGGCCAGGAACAGACCAGGAATCAGGCCAGGAATAGGGCCAGGAACCAGGCCAGGAACAGGCCAGGAACCGGGCCAGGAACAGGGTCAGAAACAGGGCCAGGAACAGGGCCAGGAACAGGCCCAGAAACAGGCCAGGAACAGACCAGGAATAGGGCCAGGAACCAGGCCAGGAACAGGCCAGGAACCGGGCCAGGAACTGGGCCAGGAACAGAAACAGGGCCAGGAACTGGGCCAGGAACAGGAACACACACAGGGCCACCTCCCACATTCCCAGGTTACTCCCAGCCCTGTCCAGTCTGGCCTTGGCACTTCCAGGGATCCAGGGGCAGCCACAGCTGCCCTGGGCACTCTGTGCCAGGGCCTGCCCGCCCTCCCAGCCAGGAATTGTCACTTCCTCCATCACTACTTGCACTGTGGTGATGCTGCAGTGGAAGTGCCTGAACTTGTGGTTTCCTCCTTGGGAAATCTGGGAGCAGGCTCCCTGTATCCCCTTCCCAGAGGATGAACTTGTAGCATTAGTAAGACAATTTTCTCAGCACCTCCGAGGGTATTTACTTTTTCCATTTCAGTTCTACATCTGTTCACTTGCCGACTTGGAATTTGCAACCATCTTACTTAGGAGAAAGAATTGATTTCTCGGTCTGTTACTGCTGCTCTTGGTATAATTAAAGCATATTGCAATGTGAGGAATTTCTCCTGGCCTGGGAACTGCTTTGCCACTTGGGTAATTCTGTAAACCAAGAAAAGCTTTTCCTTTTCCTCTGGAATGTAAATTACAGTTACAGCTGCTTTAAAGCCTTTGTTCTGCTGTAGGGGACTGGGGGGTTCTTGGTTCAGGGCTGTGCAGGGGCCTGGGGGCTTTTGCAAAGCAATCCCTCAGGGATTTGGCATCCAGGCTGCTGCAAATTCCAGCTGAGGCACAAACTGGTTTTGCCCAGTGTGGTGTAAATGGGAACTGGGACAAGCCTGCTCCTTGCGAACCCCTGGGAGGGCTTTGCTGCTCTGATCTTTATGGGCAGCACTGGGGGGCCGAGGTGGAGGTGGCCGTGGGGTCTGGATGAGCCTCGGGCAGAGCCAGGACTTATGGAGACATTGATCCAGCTGTGAGCAGAATCCCTTCAGGCTCGTCCTGGGGCCCCTGGAGATGGGACCAGCACTGGCCAGGGCTGGGGAAAGCTCTGAATCCTGCACAAATGTTCCTGCCTGGATCTGCTGCTTGGAGCAAGCACTGAGCCATGCCCTGGACACTCTTAAAGGAAAACCCGAGCTGGATGGGTCTGGCTCTGCTCTCAGTGTCCTTCTCATCTTTAATAAAAGTGGGCTCTCGGGGAACTCGTGATCTCTGTGGGGAACTGGATCCGTGTAGGTCTGGAGCCCTTGTGACAGCCCTGCCCTGTAAAACAGTACCTGCAATGATTTACTCCTTCCACCCCTGCTCTCATCTCTAATAAACTCGCTGTCAAAGCTGTTATTTGGAGCTTGGGTGAGACAGAGAAAGAGAAGAGACAGAGAGAGGGGAAAAAACCCGGGATCAGTAAGGAACAAGAGCCCTCCCCCCACCCTGCTGCAAACGGGCATTAATGGGCCATCACTTAGAGTTTAATTAAAACCAAAGCCAGCCCCGTGCCAGGTATCAGGCTGGTGCTGTCTGGCACAGGAAACCTGGAGAGTTCAAAGCAAGAATTCCTGTTTCATTTACTCTTTGCACCGGGGTGCAGTCGGGGTGCACCGTGCACATCCCAGAGCCTGGAATCATTTGTGTTGTCATTTATTTCATCATTTATTAAGCCCTGTGTCAGGCTGTCACATTCAAAAACTGTAACTGGGATGTAATTCCAGCAGCTTCTCCTGGGGGTGCTCCCCGTGATCCTCACTCTTGTTGGGCACTGCACAGGCTCCCCAGGGAATGATCCTGGCCCCAGGGCTGCCAGAGTTCCAGGAGCATTTGGACAATGCTCTCAAGGGGTGCACAGGGTGGGATTGTTGGGGGGGTCTGTGCAGGGACAGGAGCTGGACTGGATGATCCATGTGGGTCTCTTCCAATTCAAGATATTCCATGATTCTGTGAAAAGATTTCATCCTGTATTTGCTTCCCTAACTGGCTTCCTGTGGAGTTAGTTGGGAAAGATTTACTTTGTTCCCAGCTGTTGCTCCAATCCTCTTTGCCACTCACCTTCTTGTGCTCCACGTGGAATTTATTTCAGTTCTGTGAGGGGTTGGCATTTCAACCCAGGGGATGGTCATGCCATCTCAGAAAACGATGGAACCAAAATGAGAGCCTGGAGAGCAGTGATGGGAATGATTATCGTCATGGAGAGACAGGAATAGCAGTGCTGGGACTGCAGGGAGGCACGGAGGGAGGCAGGGGAAGGCTGAGAAACAGAGCTTAGAAGAAGAATCATTTTTTCCTTTCTACTCTTCAATGATAACATAAAGTGAGCATCAAAAATCCCCTCCCTGATGTGAGGCTGGTGAGTGCCTGTCCCGTGCCTCGTGGCTGAGCTGTGGAGCTGCTCGTGCTACAAATTTCCTTTGAGTCCAGATTATGAAGTCAAAACTCGTTACTATTCCCAGACTGCCTGGAGGCACACACATACACGAGACGTGGTTATAAACCAGGAGATTTCTGGGTTTCATTCCTTTCTCTTCTTTCCTGTGCCATCAGGGTTGTTGCTGTTTGATGTGTGCTTGGCTCCCTCCCTGCTCCATCTCTCACAAGGAATAACAACATTTTGGAGGTGGTGTCGTTCCCTGGGATCTCAGCTCACCTGATGCTGATCAAGGTTCTCTGTGAACTTGCTAATTAATTTTTTGTTCTTTTCTTTAAGCTGGACTCAAACTGCTGCTGCTGGTGTCAGTGTAGTAGGGAGAGGGGGAGTCAGTGTGGAAGGGAGGGGAGGATCCCAGATCAGCTCTTCCATCATTCTCCAAACCCCCGTCCCCACCAGCCTTTCCCTGCCGTGCTCCTCTCTGGCCTAAGGTGGGTGAGGTGGGAAGCTCAGGCTGGACTAGGCCTATCTGTGAGCAGGAGCCAGGCTTGGGAAAGCCTTTAGCTTGGCTTAGGGTCTGGATCAGTGGGACAAGAGGTTTTCAGCGGCTCAGAGGATCCCAGAATGACTGGGATTGGAAGGACCTTAGAACCCATCCAGTGCCAGCCCCTGCCATGGCCAGGGACACTTTCCACTGTCCCAGGGTGCTCTGACCTGTCCTTTGACACTTCCAGGCATCCAGGGGCAGCCACAGCGTCTTCCAGGTTGTCCCTGGGCTGGAGCTCAGCTTTCTGCTTTGGCATCCCCCTATGGCTCTGCAGGTGACACCAGTGTGGCACCTGGGCCATGGCTCTGTGTCCTTCCCCCTCTGGGCTGCACAGGAGCAGGGGCAGGGATCTGAGCCCTGTGCCACACCAGGGACACACGGGCAGGGACAGGGATCTGAGCCCTGTGCCCCACCAGGGACACACGGGCAGGGACAGAACCTTCCTGAGCTCTCCCCACTCGTCATGGATGGAGCAGCAGCAGCCTCGTGCCTGTGGTGCTGCATTTTGGGCCCCGAGCTCCCCAGAGGAGCAGTTTCTTTGCAGCCACGTTTGGCTTGTACAGGTGCCTGTCTTTAGCAGGAGCAGAGGGAGAGCAGCTGTTCCTGGCCCTGGATTTGGGAGTCCCTGCCCAGAGCAGAGCCTCGCCCTGCCCCTCCCACACACACAGGGCTGCAGCACGTTCAGACAATCTTCCTTTAATACAAAGTCAATATATCTACATACACCGTGGTATGAAAACCACTTACTGTTTCAGTTTGAAATAACAGTGTGAAAGCAACAGCACTTTGCTCTCATACAAAGAAAAAAACCTCCCCCCTCCCCCCTACTTGTCCAGTAAGATTTTGCTGCAACATACTTAGAAATTTGGGCAACTTTCACACAAATAAGTAAAACCTCGAAGAAGCCTTTTAGTCGGTTCTTTTTTTTGTTTTTTTTCTTTTTCATTTTTTCAGTCAAAGACAGGAAATGGGTTGTGTGGGGGTTTCTGGGCAGCACTTGATGGCCATGATTACCCCTTCTAGAAAAATAAAAAAAAGGAGAGGGCAGAGGTGAGCAGAGCTTGGGGCAGGGTGGCTTTTCTCAGCTCTCCTGTGCTCTGTGCATGGCTGCAGGAAAACTCCTGGGCACTGGAGCCACAACCAGCACAGAGCCAGACCAGGCTGGTACCTGCAACACACCTGGGATATTAAAACACCTGAGGGGTGTCAAGGCTCCAAAATCACATCTCTGTCCAGTCAGCAAAAGCCACTGGTGTTCAACCTCCCAGTTGAGCCCTGGCCCTGTATGGCCACAGCTGAAGGGGAGGGAATTGGCACTACCACCACCCCTCCTCCTGCTGCTCCCCCACCCCTCCAGGGATGTGGGATATGTCTGTGATTTTAAAAAAGGGAACCAAAAAAAAAAAAAAAAAATTAAAAAAAAAATAATTAAAAAAAAAAATCCAGAAAGGACATTTTGTTCTTACATGAGCAAGTTAAACCTTTTAAATGGTAGAAAAGCAATATGTAGAAGTAGCAATTTGCACTGCATTTTTATATATCACAGCCATTACACGTAACATTTCTACAGTGAAAAAATAGACTGTCTTTGAACATAATATGAACAAATAAGCAAATTTTTCTTTTAAATTCATTGACTGATATTCTTTGTCTTTTTTAAAAAAAAAAGGAAAAAATACACTATTTAAAAAAAAGGTAATGTCACTTGTTACAGTTACATCGATACTTTAAAGAAAGCCACTCACAGTATTTGCCATTGGATGCACCTTCCTGGATCTTTCCCAGTTCTTTTACAGCTGGGGCGTGTTGGGGACAGTGGGACGTGGGAGATGTGCAAGGAGTGCCGTGGTGCTGGGCCAGTCCTGAGAGAGCTCCCGAGAGCTGCTGAGTTCAGAGGCGAGGGGCTGGCACCAGGAACCAGCTGGGTTTTGGAAATCAATTTCTGCAGGTGTTTCTGGGGCTCCTGGCAGGGAGATGCTGCTGGCAGGAACAGGGGGACAGCTGCTCACGGCAGCCGTGGGCCGTGGATGTGCAAAGAGCCTGGGGAAGGGGCTGCCTCTCCTCCCGGGCCGTCCCACCTGCTCCAAGGAAAGCCAGATGTGCTGGGAAGGGGCCCAGACCCAGCAGGCAGAGACCCCAGGCCAAGCAAGGGGAGGGACTTCCCCCCACAGCCAGCTCTGGGGGTTGTAACTCTTGCTCTTTCTCTATCCTTTTAAATATCCTAAAAAATAAATTTTGGAATTAGAAGAAATGAGGAATGTTCCAAGTATTCAAAATGTGAGCTATAAAACCTCTGGCGTGGCAGGGGCATCCCGTGAATGCTGTTTGCAAGGTGCCTGCAAGCCCAGAATCATCCCAATGCTGATACTGAGGTTGTTAAGACTCCAGCTAGAAGAACTCCTGACCCTAAGTTTGCGTAAGTGTTGAGATTTAGCTCCTTTTCTTTCACAGAACACCTTCAATTCTGCAAGTGACTTCCTTTAAAGACTGCCAACTATATTAGTAAATAAACTGAACTCTAATGATGTAACCAAAGTCGGTTTTTCCTTCCCTTCTCCAGCAGAAACAGTTCCCAAGGTGTGTTGTAGCTTTTGGATCAGTTTCCCCGCGTCCATCCGTCCTCCCCAGCGAACACCTCCTGAGGTTCCAGAGCAGTTCCGAGCAGCCCTCCCGAGCTGCCCCTGCCAGGGCCAGGTTACAACATGGAGTTCCCCAAGGGGTGTTCCTTCCAATCCTCCCCCCTGCTCCCGATGCATATGTCCAGATGAAAAGGTTCTTCTTCTGAGTCAGTTTTGTAAGTTCAAGCGCTCCTCCTGGGTCAGGAGAGGCCTTCCAGGACTGAAGTGATTGGTAGAGTCTGCACAACGATGGCTTTTTATGTTGCATAGTGATCAAAACTTCCCAGATACTCCAGAGCTGCCTGGTAACAGAACTGGTATTCATCCTGCCAACAGCAAAGAGAAGCAGCCTCAGAGGTGGGAATGGGTTCCTCAGGATCCCTGTCCTGCTTTCCAGACTGCACAAAGCTGAGCAGGAACCTCTGTGATTCTCACAGAGCTGAGAACTCCTGGGAGATGGAAGTTCCAGCTCCTCCCTCTATGTCTGTGCCTCTCAGGTCCTGAACATCCCCCACTCTCCTGTCAGCCCCACAGCCAGATTCCTGTTCTTGCGTAAGAGTCGAGGCTCCAACTGTGACGGAATCTTTAAGAGACTTTCTAACAGTAGGATTTTGTTTTAAAAACTTTATTTTGTATTTCTTAGGTGAAGTCAGCAGTGCAGCCTGGGCTTGCTGAGTGACCTCAGGTGAGGGCTTGGTTCAGAAAGGCCAGGCTGGACAGGGCTTAGAGCAACCTGGGCCAGTGAAGGGAGTGAAGCGAGAGGGGCTTCAGGTCCCTCCCAACCCAACCCAACCTAACCCATTTTATGATTCCTGGGACAGGACAGGGCCCCCCTCACCTCTGTTTGCACCATTGCAGGTCGTTGTGTTCGCAGCATCTTCACTGTCTGGAAAATATCTACAACCCCCTCGTAGCGCATCCGCTCCAGGACGATGCTCAGGGTGATGAACACTCCGGTCCTGCCCACGCCAGCACTGCAGGAAGGGGAGGAAATAAACAGGGAATGGTGTGCTACAATGTCCACATGTTCCTGTAAATGCTGGTTGGGGTGGGGTTGAGCTGTGCCCTGTGACCATGTTGGAAGTGGAGAGCCTGGGTCAGTCCTCCAGGAGAGATACCCAGAAATAACCCAAGTGCCAGAGTGTGACCCAAAAAATGCTTGAGAAAGGGAAATTTAAAAAGTTAAAAGCTTTGAGTAGTGGTAAACGGCATTCAGTGGAAAAATTATTCCTAATATGTAATATTGGGCTTTTGAAATTAAATAATTTTAATAAGAATGGATCATCCTGTCCTGCCTGTCCTGTGGGTAAGGAGGTGCTAGCAGCAAACACATCCCAGCAGTGCTGGAGGTGTAAACTGGTAGCAGCAAACACATCCCAGCAGTGCTGGAGGTGTAAACTGGGCTGAGACTGGTAAAAAATACTTCTAATTCTGCAGGTCAAATATTACTGACATTCTGTAGATATGCTATACATAACACTGTGGTTTCCATCTCCTTCAGAGGTATTTCATACCTCTCCTCTAAATAAAAAGGGTCAAAAGCTTTGTGGGCAGTGCCAGGGCTGAAGGGAGATGAGTTTGGCTGGCAGAGGCAAGTGTTTGGTACCAACACCCCCAGGAAATCTCCCTGCAAGGATGGGGTGGGAAAGGGGGGATATCTGGATTTTAACTCCTTCTGCTCTCCCACATCCCATGGATGTTGTATCCCATGTTGTATCCATGTGCCTACCTGCAGTGGACAGAGATGGGGCCATCCTGGCCGAACTGCTCCTTGGTTTTGTGTACCTGCCCAATGAAGTCGATAAAACCTTCTCCTGATTTTGGCACACCTTGTTCCGGCCAGTCAGTGAACTGGAACTGACGAACAGTTCGTGACTGACCATCCTGGGGGACAAACAGGAATAGTTAAATGCCTGCATTTGTGACGACAAACAGAAAAGGCAGAAAACTCCCCTATTTTTGTAGCTAGTTTGTTAAAGGGCATGGAAAGTTGAGGCGGCTTGGTGTTGTAGTCAAGTGCACACGTATTTATTATCCAGCCCCACCATGATGAAGCTGCTTGTGCTGCAGCTGACGTTCCTGGAGTCAGGCTGTCAGCACAGATCCACATCCTGGCAGGTGCTGAAAGCTCTGACCACTGCAGACAGCACAGATGGAGTCTTCAGCAAAGGAAGGCTCAAGGTGAGGTGTTGGCCTCTCTAATCAATCTTCACAAAGAATTGCCACAGTGTCAGAATTACAGCTGACAGGAAGATAAATCTTGTTCTACGAGGACTGATGAGGCATCCTCCTCCTCAGCCTTGCAAATTGAATTATCAGGTTCTGGAATACTTTGGCAACCTGAAAAGCTGTGCTGTGAGAGGGAGGGTTATGTTTGCTACAGAAATTTGAGAAGGTATTGAAATGTTCTTTTGGATAAGAAACCTGACATTGAATCAAAGATTATTGGAGTGAATTTGTCCCTTTGAACATGACTGACAGTGGCTCCTCTCCCAGCCATAGAAGTGCTCATTTTCTGTAGGGTGCAGAGAAACCTTTGCAAGATTTTTATCATCTTTTGGGGGAAAATACTTTCTGCTTTCACCTCAAATAAGCTGCAGCTAAACCCCAAAGCCAGGCACATCTCTAATAAAGCAACTCAAGGCAGTGAGAGAGGTTTGAAACTACTTTCAATCTGTAAGAACAAATATTGCAGTACAATCTGTGTGTGTGTGTTCTGTTTCTCATCACAGCTGAGCTCTTGGGCACGTGGACGCCAAACCTCCCTGGGCAGCCCCTTCCACTACCTGACGACGCTTTCCATGAAGAAATTCCTGCTGAAGTTCAACCTGAACCTCCCCTGGCACAGCTTGAGGCTGTTCCATCTTGTCCTGGGAGCAGAGCCTGACCCCCACCTTGTTGTGTGCAGGGTTTGGACTCAATGATCCTTGTGGGTCCCTTCCAACCAGGATATTCCATGAGCTCTCCCCCACTGATAATCCCAGAGGAAGTGTGGACACCTCAGCCGAGCCCACCAAACCCTGTGTCTTCTGCCAGCCCCTTTCCCCCGGTTAGAACAGCCCCAGCCCACGCTGGCACCTACCCTGGCATCCGTGACCTTGAACTCCCTCAGGATGTACTGGGGCATGTTGTACTCAGCCATGGGGTCCACGACGAAGTACTGGTACCGTGCCGAGCGCTCCGCGGGCCAGTACTGATGGCACTTTTCCTGCCCAGGGCAGACAGGTCCCTGTTAGTCCCTGTCCTGCAGGATTCCCCTGCCGGCCCCTCCTCAGCCCCCACTCACCCGCCCCATCTCGCGAAGCTTCGTCAGCATCACGACGATGGTGGAGTTGTTTTCCCAGAGCATCCTCCAGAAATCCTCGGTGGTCTCAGCCAGCGGCCCCTGCGTGGCTATGTAGGCCTTCTGATGCCTGGGGAGCCCAGAGCAAGGAGGGGTCAGGGGAGCACTGCACAGGCTGCAGCTTTGGGAAATGTGTGGAAAGGCTGGGGAGTGGGAGAGCAAATGAAAGTGCTGGGGAAGGACTAGAAATGCACAAGGTCTAAAGGGGTTGGGATGTCTTTGGTGCCAGGGGTCAAAAAAAAAAGAGCTAACGGTGAAGCTCTCCTTGAATATCACTTCCAAGAGGTAAATCCAAACTCCAGGCATGGAGCTGCCCTAATCCCAGTGCCAGAGCCAAGGCCAGCACTGCTGGGCCTGGACAGGAGGAAAACCTGCACATGGAGCTGCTTTGTTCCCTCCAAACCCACCCATAGAGGGCTGCAGCTCCCAGGGCTGGAAAGCTTTGGGGATGGCAATGCCCCCAAACCACAAAGGTAATAAAAAGGCCAATCCATATTTAGAAACCTCCCAACAGCAAAATCCACCCCTGGCTGACCCTGTGTTCAGGTCCTGCAGCTGAGCAAGGGCTGCTCTGCTTTAGGGGATCAGTAGTTTAAGACCACAGGGGAAAATCTTGTCAGCGGGCTGGATCTGGCTGTGCGCAGGTGACGGGCCGGCAGGGGCCGGCGGGGCCCGTGCCCAGCCCCAGGCCCGTACCTGTAGCCGTCGATGAAGCTGGCATTGATGTAGTCGGAGCCCTCGACGCCGCGGATGGGCTGCAGGCACACCCGCGTGCTCTCGTAGGGCATGATGTTCACCAGGCGGTTCTTGAACTTGTTGCAGGGCAGGTTGGCGCTGATGAAGCGCGAGGTGTGGGCCTTGGAGTTGGCGAGGCGCTGCGGGCAGGGGACACCATTCCCTCAGCTGGAGGGTCCTCCTGACCCTGTGCCAGCCCCTTAACCTGCCCACCCTGTTCTACCCCTCCGTGTGCCCTCCTGGGGTTTGTTTTTGGGGCTAGGGCATAGACTGAGGCCTTTCCCTAAGCAAAACTTTCAGAAAATAGTACTACTACTAAAAAAGTTAAACCCCCTCCAGCTCAAGAGGAAGCAAATTCAGTCTGGATCTGGAATGACCAGGGAAGCCGCCTGTGGTGGCAGGCAGGTCTCCCCTGGGAACTGCATAACTCAGCAATGTAATTACCTCCCACACGGGAGCAGCAAGGTCCCACCAGCCCGACGCAGGCTCCGTGTGAGCACCGAGCCCTGGCCAGGCCCCGCCATCCCATGCCAGTGGCAGCCTTACCTTGAACTCCAGCTCCATGCCCGTGACGTGCTCCCTGGCCTCGATCTGGGCCAGTTTCTGGATGTAGCTGTAGAGGTTCCGAGCCGGGACCTCGGTGTTGCCGCAGGCCACGGCCTCGAGCAAGGCATCGTGGATGAAGCTGTACTGGTCCTCTGTCTGCACCATGTAGTTGCGCTGGGACCTCATGAGGGTGACGTGCCCGTAAATGTCCACGGTCTTCTCGTGCTTGATCCTCTCCAGCATGGCGTCAATCACGATGAAGCAGCCGGTGCGCCCCACGCCCGCGCTGGGGACAAGGGGACGGGGAGGTTGGATTGTCCTTCCTCTGGGCAGGTGCCTACTGCCCCCCCACATGCTCTGCCCCAGTCCCCTCCACACCGCTCTGTCCCCACTCCACACCGCTCTGCTCCGTGTCCCCTCCACTGTGACACCCCGGGCTGGGCACAGCTGTGGCAGCCCGAGGCTCCAGCAAGGGGCTGGTAGGATCTGAAGGCTGAAAAAGCCAGTTTAATCTCTCAGATCTCAGCAGCGGAAAAGCCACTGATGCTGTAATGAGGAACACGCGTCACCTCTCTCCCTCAATGTTTTTGTGTATCAGGTAACATCGGACCTGTGTGTAATGGCATTTGTGCCTCAGCAGGGCTCTGTGCTCTCTTGTGCCACTGCTAATAAAGGGTTTCCTTTTACCATTCCAGTGCTGTCCCTTTTTCCATCGAGCCCCCTTGATCTCTGTTAATTAGACTGCCTAACACCTGAACCAATCAGGTGACTGGAGCTTTGGCAAGAATTTAGCAGCTGATCTGGGAGCTGGTTGTGAGCTGACAGCTCTTTATTCATTTTCTGAGGTGCACAATAATTGCCATCTGCAAGGGTAGTGATAAGTTGCCCACTCACAAAGACTGTTTAAATGGCATCCTCCAGCAGAGGCAGGATTAGCTTCCCCAGCAGCCTGTGCAATCCAGATCTTCCCCCAGTGCCCAGGAACCCGCAGGCTCCTCCACACCCTCCTGAGGAACACAGCGATTTATCTGCATTGAGGCTTCAAGGATTCCTCCCTGGGTTGTAAATTGAATTAGGGAATGTTACCTGCCTTCAGCCTGGCATTATCAGGAAGGCTGCAGCACTCAGAAACCCTCTGTCAATCACTGTCAGCTCTGCCTTGGGTAGCTGAGGCAGCTCTGCCTCCCAAACACCTCAAACACCCTCCGAGGTCGCAGCTGATCCTCCTCCTTTCTCACTGTGACCAGAGACAACCCCACCACACAGAACCAGACACTGGCACAGCACCAGGCCCTTCCCACTGCTTAACAAGATCATTGAAGCCCAGAGTGGTTTGGTTTCAAAGGGACCCTAAAGCTCATCCAGTCCCACCCCCCGCCATGGGCACGGACACCTTCCGCTGTCCCAGGCTGCTCCGAGCCCTGTCCAGGCTGGCCTGGAACACTCGATCCAAGTGATTTGGCCCAAATTACACCCCTCATCATCTCAGGATACCTGCAGTGCACCACGATGGGCCCGGCGTCCGGGGGGTTGCAGGTTTTCACCCGCCTCAGGAAGGCCAGGAAGGGGGTGGGGTACTCGGGCACGCCGTGGTCGGGCCAGGCCGTGAACTGGAACTGCCGCACCTCGCGCTTCTCACTGGAGCCGTTCTGCAGGACAGGGAGCACCCGGCTCAGGGGACACCAGCACCCCAAACCTGCCTGGGCTGCGTGTGCAGGGTGCCACAGCCCATCTGCAGGGAGCACAGCAGCAGGAGCCAGCTCACCTTGTGCAGGGAGAACGTTCGGACGCAGAACGTGGCCAGTTCAATGGTGTCCAGCAAGGTCACTTGGATCATTCCGTAGGTGTCTGTGCCTCGGCCTGGCCAGTACTGGTCACACTTTATCTGCAGGACAGGAGGGAGGGCTCAGTGCTGGGACAAACCCTTCACTGGTGGGGTGCTCATTCCCAAACTGCCCTGTTACAGGGGAAGCTGGGCCGGTGGCAAAGCAAGGGGAGGTGCAAGGACTGTCTTTGCAGGGACATCAGAAAAAGCTCCCACTGACTAAACACAGACTTTGATGCTACATCAATCCCATAGACAACAGACTGGAATGATCCTGAAGATTAGAGGGAATGTACTGGGGCTTGTTAAACAAGAGAACTGAATGTGAAACTTGCCACATGATTAACTCCAAGACAGACATGCAGTGAGATCCAGCAGCCCCTTCTCCCTGTATTGCCAAGGAGGCTGCAGCTTTCCAGGGTGAATGGTTTGTTTTTCTAAAGCAATGAATCACTGAACTTTTAGGGTACTGGCAGAGCAGGCAGAAATCCCCTCCTGGCTGCACATCAAAGGGATTTGCTGCTCCCCCAAGTCTCCCCCTTCCAATCCCCCTGGATTATGACTAACCAGCCATCCCTCTCATGCATCCTACCCGTGATTTCTCCTCCAGCTTAGTCATCATGACAATGGTGGCTGAGCGCTGCTCCCACACCATCCTCCAGAAGTCCCCGAAGGTCTCTGGCAGGGGCCCCTGCGTGGCAATGTAGGCGTTCTGCTTCCGGTAGCCGTCGATGTAGTTGGCATTGATGTAATCACTGCCCACAATCCCTGTGTCAAATCAGCAAAAATCAGGGAATTGCACAGGACTTCACACAGATGGAGGCACGAGGAGATTTTTGCAAGGATGCTGTTAAGAGAGAAACCCCCTGCAGAAACACCAGAGCCTTTGTGGCTTGGTGGGTTAGAGTCACACAGGCTCTTGGCCAGGTTTTCCCAGCTCAAGCTCCTGCATTGCAGGGAGACAAAAACCCCTTGCAAAAGATATTAAAGAGACCGAATATCAGGCCTTGAAACCTTGGTGTTTTTACTCATGTGCTTAACAGGAGCGAAGTCCTGGCCCAGGGCTCCTGCTGCATCAGTGTCCAGGAGGACAAACCTGAGTCCTTGTCCCAGCCTGCCCTCAGCCCAGGCAGCAAATGCACCTGGTCAATGACTGTGTGATCCATAGTCTAATCCCAGGCATTGAGCTACAGCTGGACAGAGTAAAGAATAGAGCCAGGCTTGATTTAGCCAATGAAGGCTTTGAAATTACAGGCTTTGACTCGCTGTAAATTGCCCGCTGTCATTTTTAAGAGTGGGTTTTTTTTCCTACTCGCACGAGTTACAGGCTATTGAGTTCCAGCTGCTCGCCTGGGTCCCCTGCTTGAGGGCTTGGGATGAGCAGGAGGCACTGCCAGAGTGAAGAGGCTGATTGGGACATGGCAGGAGAAAGCTGCTCTGAAGTTGAAACGGCCCCTGGCACGCGGCGCTGCCCAAGTTCAGCTCCGGAGCCGGCGCCTGGCACTCCGGGCTGCTCTGGCTGCTCCCGAGCACAGCGAGCGCCTGGCAGGGCTGGCAGGACCTGCAAACCCACGATTAACTCGGTGCAGAGCCCCGCACTCCTGTCTCCAGGGCAGCCAAGGCTGGGGAGCAGCTCCAGTAGGGAACTGGGCTGCAGCTGCTGGCGAGGGGCGAGCCCAGAGCAGCCTGCCCGTCCTCAAGGGCACTTGGGAACTTCAGCTGCTGCAGAAATGGCTTTTGATTAAACTTCTGGAGGGTTCCCTACCCTTGCTCCCTCCCAGTCTGAAATTTCAGGGGGGACAGAAGATGGTTGCAACGGCAGGAGCGTGTTCAAGGCTGAGCTTCAGGAATTAATCTCCTCTCCAGCCCCCTGGGGCTCAGTCTGTCATTAGAAATGGTGGCCATGTGGCTCCTGCAAGGTTTTGCTGTGTGACAGACTCAGCTTCAGAGAAGTCACAGAACTAAAGCCACTATTTCTTCCTGATCAAGCAGGCAGTGACAATCTGCAGACTTGACAAATCCAGATTTAAAACAAAGAGAAAGCAACAAAACTAATTCCTCCAGCTCCTCTCATCTTTCAGCCTTGAGCATAAAATAGAGCCCGGTAGGAAGGAGCACACCAGCCAAGACATGTCAGAACCTCTCAGATGCTTGAAAATCCAACCTTGGCCAATCATCCTTGCACTGTTGGTCCCTCACAGAGCCCTGGGCAGAGCTGGGACTGCTGCCTGCATCCAGCCCCAGATCCAAGACCGGCCCAAGTGTCCTTCACTTCCACACTTGGGCTCTTCTCCCCTCCCTTGAATGACAAAGCAACTTTTTAAAGCCTCTGCTTTCCTTGGCTCATACAATATTAATCTCGGAATTAAACCAAGGCAGAACACAGTCAGCTTCACAAGGAGAAACATTTAAAGCCCTCTAACAGCAGACCAGAGCAATCCAGATTTGTGCAGTTTTTTGGCAAATCACCGTGCTCTGCTGCTGCCTCAGCTCTCCCCCTTCCCCGTGTCCCTCGGAGCTACTGTGGCACAGGGAGATTATTTTAGCAATTTCTTGGTCTCAAAGGGTTCAGAATTAACCTCTCCATTCACCAGGCAGTTACCAGGACATCCCACATCCTCTCTGCTCTGATGATCAGCTCTTGGCAACGCAAGACTGGCCTTGAACGCTTTATCCACCCGCCACAGCCACATCCTAAGCCCATGAAACTCCAGTATTATCTCGGCAGCAGCAACCCAAGCAGGTGCCCTGTTCAACTCCATCTCAAGCCCCTCTTATCCTGGCGTGCACTGGAGCAGCTCTGTCAAGAGCCACGAGTTGTGAAATTTAATGTAAATTTTCTGACTGCACCATCACTCACATAAGCAGCTCAGGAAACAATTTATGACCCGCCAGGCTCGCACTAACCCCTTCTTATCCTGAGCCTTTTAGGGGCCAGGGCTGCACATCAGGTGATCTTTGTGCCTGTCCTACCCAGTGGCCACATCTCTGCTGCTGCTGCCTCTCACATTTGTACCATCAGCCCTGGGCTTGCTTCCCACTCCTCCCCGTGCAGCCCCGCTCCGCGCTCCCGGCCGCCCTGCTCCTGCTCCCTCTAAAGCACCGTGTGGTCCAAATTCTTCCTGTTAGTCAGAGATGTACCAAACAGGCATCTCCAAGCAAAGGGAAGGCAGTTTCTTGATAAACCAGCCCTTGATATGAGGGACTGCAGCTCCAGGGGAATATGTCGCTCACCAGAATTTCACAAACGCCTGATTTACAGAAGTATCTCTGGCTTGCCAAACTCCCAGGGAGACGTTAAGAGAAGGATATAAATAGAGACGAGAGAAGAGCGTGTGCGACGCGTTCCCTGCAGGAACTCCATCCCAGCACTGCCTGGAGCAGTGGGGATGCTCCATACCTTCGATGGGCAGCAGGATGACCCGGGAGTGGTCGTAGGCGATCACGTTTGCATAGCGGTTCTTGGGCTTGTTCACTTCCAGGTTGGAGTGCTCCCAGGTGAACTGCTGGCCAGGGTCAATGGACTGGAGGGATTGGGAAAGAAAATGGGAGAGTCAGTGAGGAGAAAAGCAGCAAATGCAGTTCTGAGCACTTGTTCCACGTGGCTCTGAAGGTCTCGCTGAGGAGCGCAGTGATCACCGTTTGCACCCCACAAGAACCCAGCTTTGCTGTGGGACAGCCCCAGCCCCTGGGAACAGCTGATGTCCCATCTCCCGTGGCCCCAAGTGGAATATCTGAGGTCATTCCCCCTCTGGACTTAGCACTGAAGGTTTCCCAGTGCCAGTGGGGAGGAAGCCCCATGGGAGCCTGGTAGGGACAAGAGTGCATCCCCCAGCAGAAAACAGGGCTAAGGACCCCGGCCCTAGGACACTCAATCAACATGGATTTTTCCTAGAAGGGATGAAGGAATAAACAATGAAATGCACTGGAGAGAAAAATCCCCTCTGCCCGTCCTAGTGATTTATGCCAGGTTTGGTGGTCGGGTTTTTTTTCCTCTCTAAAGTCCAGCTGTCCCAGATATGGAAATTAGGTTAATTACGTTTACCTCTAAATCCTCAGCCAGAGAATTAAATAAAACAAGGGCTTAATTCCTTCATCATTCTGCAGAGCCCTTGGGGTTTGCCTCAGCTGGAGGCTTGGCAGGAACGTGCCGAGCTGTTTGCTGCTGCTTGCTGTCCCTCTGACTGCCACCCTTTGGGGACAGGCTCCCAGATCCCAGATCCACCCCTCTGGGCCGGCCCTTGCCCGCCCCGCTGCCCTCCCTGCCTGTGCCCACCCCGGAGGAGCTCCCCGGCACAGCTGGTACAAAACCATCCACAGAACTCCGAGCTCCGGCACTCTGGCTGCGGAGAATTCCTAACTAATGGGTATTTATACTATTGTAATGTGTCTGTTTGCTCTCCATCCCTCTAATCATGCCTCGCCTTCACTTCATTAGCGATGTTTGTTCAGCTCTGGCTCTCCCTCTGGAGGAGGCTGGGCTGGCTCGGAGCCAGGGCACTCGGGATGTGGCATTATGCAGATCAGCCTCTGGAATCTGGATGGAGCACAGAACGAGCTGCTGCTGCCCCCGCGACCCGGCGTGGGAGGAGAGACCCCGGCAGAGCAAAATGCGCCTTCCCCCAGGCGCGACCCCTGCTCCGGAGCGGAGCGGCTCCCGCGAGTCCGGGCAGGGAGAAAGCATCCCTTTGTTTGGGAAACATCCCCTCGCTCTGCCTGCAAACAGACCTACAGTCTAGACTCGTTATTAGGCTAAAAATGTCCAGGCATTTGATGTCTTTCCACAACAAAACCAAGAGTGGAGAGAGGCTTTTTACAAGGACATGGAATGATAGGACAAGGGTTTTTTTAAACTGAAAGAGGTTTTAGATTGGATATTAGGAAGAAATTCCTGCCTGTGAGGGCAGGCAGGCCCTGGCACAGGGTGCCCAGAGCAGCTGTGGCTGCCCCTGGATCCCTGGAAGTGCCCAAGGCCAGGCTGGATGGGGCTGGGAGCAGCCTGGGACAGTGAAAGATGTCCCTGCTGATGGCAGAGGTGCCACTGGATGGGATTTAAGGTGCTTCCAACCCAGACCAGTCTGGGATCGGGTAACCAAACACTACCAGGATAGAGAAAATGTGCACAAACCACTCAGGCATGACAAGGAAGCACAACTCATCCTGTTTTCCCATCTTTAGCTCTGTGGCTGCTGATGGCATCAGCTGTGGAGGATTCCCTGCTCATCTCACTCAAGCTCAGCTGCATAAACTGGGTGTCAGAGTCCTTCACTTGGTCTCCTCTGTGTCCAGCAGCAAGACATGGGTACCCCAAGGACAGCTCCCATCCCATCCAGCAGCCACCTTCCAGGACTGCATCCCCTTCTCCGAGGGAGCTCAGCTCTGCTGACCACAGGAGCAGCTCACGGACCAACCTCTTTCTTTTTCTGAACTAGAACTGAACCCAGCAAAGCGCCAGCACGTACCTAATTTCCAATACATAGACAGCTTTTAAATTTCAGCTAACCAGATCTTTAAAACAAAGCTGTTAATTTGGATGAAGGCCTGTCTGAATTCCCTGATTTCTGGCTCTGCAAACCCATGCACAGCACTCACTCTTGCTCATACCTCATACTCTTGGGATAATTTCAGGTTATCATTAGCTTTGAGATGCTCTGTGTGTTCAGCCAGCTCGGAAACAGGGATGGGTGGGTGGCTGAGCATACCTAAAAGACAAGACAGCAGGAAAAGAATCTCATTTAATAATAACTAAAATTCACAACCGTTGCGCATTTTATAAGAAAGAAGGAACAAGAAAAGAAAATAAATTACAATGTAAGATCTGCAATGAAAGTAGGGAGGTTAGAAGAGAAGAATTCAGGGCTCGAAATTGTGTCCTTGGAAGTAAAAAATAAAAATCAAGGAAGTAAAAAAAAATAACAGTAAAATGAGAGTGTTCCCGTGATGGCCCCATTTTCAGTGTGGAAATCAGAGCAAAACAAAAAGGAAAATCCGAAGAGCAGATGTGTGTTAGCAATTCCAAAGTGGACTTGGAATGAGCAAACGCTGCCAGAGGAACCTACGCAGCAAATGGCACAGCACCCGCCAGGATCAGGAACCAGCTCCAACAGAAAGGCAGGCAGGGCAGGATCCAGCCAACCATGGAGATGTGGCAGGAGATGGAATATGCAGATGGGGGGAAGCAGGGGAGGCTTTTCAGGAACTGGACTTGATGATCATTGAGGTCTTTTCCGACCTCAGGGATTCTCTGGGTTGTCTTTTGCACAACACCTGCTCTGGAAGTTCTCGGTCTGCTCATGGACACTGAGCTCTGACCTCCATCATTCCCAGAGTGCAGCCAGGCCTGGAAGCACCCAACTGCCTTCTTCTCCCACTCATGGCTGGTGGGTGATGTTCCTTCTACAGTACATCCTCCCTCCCACTGTCGTGGGTTGGGCTGTACCGATCCCGTCCAGGCTCTGCTGGGAACGTTGTCACTTTTTGGGATGGACAGGCAGGAGATGCTCCTCAGGCAGGGGCATTGGAACAATTTGCTTCAGGGCCTGATGGCCCTGAGCTGGTTCAGCTGCTGCCCCTGCAATCGCCCCCAGCACTTTGGTGTCCTGGTGCTGAGGCAACCAGAGCTGCCAGGGAACTCACTGGAGCCACACGGGGAGGTCCCACTGGGTCAGACTGGTCCAACTGGGGCACATCTCAGCCACCACCGGGGTGAGCAGCCACGGCTGACTCAGTTCTCAGCCTGGGATTGCACATCCTGCCCTGAAAGGAGCAGCTGGAGCTCTGGGAAGAGCAGGGACCCTTCCCTGCCCACAGTCCCCCAACGGCTACGCTGCAAACCCAGGAGGAAAAGCGCTCCGTGCTTTGCTCATCTGCATCGGGTTATGTTTTTCCAAAGGCTTCCCATGCTGTCTGCCAGCCTCTCCAGAGGCCTGGAGAGCAGCATTCTGAGAAGCCCTGGGCAGTGCCCTCGATGAGAAGGACAGAAGTGGAGAAGAGATGGAAGCCAGGGAGAATTTCGAGCCCCGTGGGTGTTGGTGGGTGACAAAGCAGCGGCGTGGCAGCAGCATGGTCAGATACTCTGAAAACTCAGCACAGAGATGGCAAAGCAAGCATGACATCCTCAGTTTTACAGTGATTTGGGAGAGGTGCTGCTTCCCCCAGGCCTGGGCACGGGATGAGTCTGCCATACCTGGACAGGTTTCTCCTAAGCTCACCACACATCTATTTTCAGCACAAGGAAATATGGCTGAAAATGGAAGAAGAGTGGAGTTTTTTGGATGTACCAAAAAAGCTCACAAAAATAACCCTGAACTATCCTGGGGCTGTGCTGGCTCTACTGTTGGGATCAGGGCAGGAAATCTCTCTTGGCTCATGGAGGAAAATCTCCCATTTAGTCTTCTGTTGTCCTGTCCCATCACACCTGGAGGATCATTTCTCCACCTGGATGGAGGGGGCTGCCATCCACCCCAGCACTAGATGCAGACTGGGGTGTTGGGAGGAGCTGGTCCTCTCTCAGTGTGGGATGGGGAGGCCACCCTGGCTGAGATGCCCCAGATCAGACCAAACCAGTTTAACACCACCAGCACTCAGTGGACATGTAGGTTAAAATGAGAAAATAAACAATCTGAACCCCCAGTAATAACAAGCAAGAAAACCCCCAGATTCTCCTTGGCTCAGAAGTCATGGAGCACCACGGGCAACAACCCCTGAGCCAGTGGGCTGCATGGGAAAGGCCTTCACAAAAGCTCCACGAAAAACCCAGAGTGTGACCAGCAGCTCTGCCCTTTGCTGGGGGTCATCCTGCTTCTCCTCCAATCCTCCCTGCACAGAACCTGGCTGGGAGCATGTGGGAACTTGTCTTGTTCTGCTGCTGCAAAGGACAGAAACTCCTCGTGGTGTCGATTTCTAGGGCTCTTTGGAATCCAAGAACCTCTGCAGCAATAAACACTTCCCTGGTCAAAATGCCAAATGCATGGGGTTTCCAACAGGACCCAGGAGTTTGCTAGGAAACGAGGGAGGGGTGGCACTGCCCTGGCTCAGCTGCACAGCTGCTCTTCTCTCCTTTAACTCAGGAACTCATTTTGGGGTATGAAGGGCTGAGTTCAGCCAGGAAAATACCCACAGCCCCTCTGTTACAATGAGGGGGTTGAGGGGACAACTGTGACATATTCCATACCAGAAACCAATATTTGGATTAAACTATTCAGGGAAATATCCCAGCCCTTGCATCTCCGAGCACAAGCAGCATCTGTGACTCTTCACACTTGTCAGCTGAAGCCTCACATCCTTCCCTGCCCAGTATTAAAAAAAAATCCAAGCCCAAACCACCCAGCAAGGCTGGGATCTTGGCTCCTAATGGGATGAAATCTTTTCGAGCCAGTCTCATCTAACATTTCAATCACTTGAATCTCTCTAATCTTATCACAAAAGACTTGATTCTCTGTGCACCAGCCAAGTCGCCAGAAACGTCACCCTAACATCTGCTCCGTGGGCCAGAGCCCATTTATCCTGCAAAATCACCATGGCTGGAGGCACCCCTGTGAAATCCTAGGGTGGCCTCTGGTCTTTGTGCTCCTGGAACAACTTGGTGCCAAAGAGCAGGCACCTGCCACAGCTGGGAAATGGCCCTTTCCCCGTCTGAGTGAAAAGGTGCCTGTGTGGCTCTTCCAGAGGGGGAGCAGCAGCTGCAGCTTCTCTCTCCCTGCGTTGCAAACACCAAAGCACAACCCCCCAGTGACACCAGTGCACGAGTACAGGGGACACTGAGGACACTGAGCCAAGCAGCAGCCATGGAACATCTTCCACAGGGGGGAAGGCAGCCCTGGATCCTCCTGGGACAGCGGGAGCCACGCGGGGGGGACGGGAACCCCGGGCTCTGAGCTGCCCCCGTGTCCTCCAAAGGCCTCTACAGGAAACTGTAAAACTGGAAGCGCAGTTCAGACAAACAGATGGCACAGAAAAGGGATGAGATGGGCAAACACCGCAGGAACACGGAGAATTTGGCAGAAAATCAAAAAATAGTAACAGGAACGGAACAAGAATTGGAAAGGAAAGTGACAGAAGAGGAAAATAATAATGGGGGGAAAAATGAAACCAACAGGAACAAAAACACACAGGAACTAACTTTCCAAGTCAAACTCAGGGTCACTGAGAGGGCTGCTCAGACCAGAATCTGCAGAAAACAGTAAAAAAAAAATAAATAAAAGATACACTTTTGTAAAAATTTCATGCTAATTAAAAAAAAACAAAAACCAACGTAAATCTAAAGAGGAACAGAAAGGTATTTTTTGTGCTAATTAGGACAGGATATCTAAGACGTGCTATGCTTTCCCCTCTCTGAGCTGCACATTCCCATTCCCATGTCCCTCCTCTGTTTCACTGCTGGGGACATGATGGAGATTCTACCTGGGGTCACCTGTCTAGAGAAGAGTCTACAGGCCCCTTCTGAACCACAATATATTGAATTTAAATGCCTTTAACTCAGAGAGCACCTGTGGACTCTTCCCCTGCAAACTGCACCACAACCTCTCCATCACCACCAACACACTCCAAGCTCATTTTTCCATCCATTTCCATTTTCACCCAATGTTTCCAAAACCCTGTGGGAGGCAGGTAATCAACTCCAAGTCCTTTAAAACCTTTTAGTGCTTCACAAATTATAGAGCAGAGTAACACCAGGTAGGTCAACTCCGGCCAGATAAACTTGGAAAGGAAAGGGCAGCATCTCCTAAAGGCAGACCGGACACAGGCAGTGTCTTTTGGGATCTGCAGAGCCTTCATGCAGGTTTTGATGTCTCAGCTACCCTTTACAAACCTCCCGGAGCCAGAACCCAGAGGTACAGCATGACCAAAGCAGTGGGGTCAACCCAAGACTGACTCCCTCGTCCATCGATCCGTTACTGATGGAAGCACCCTCAGCTGACTCTGCTATCACAAACTCCCACTCGGGGAACACATGAACCAGCACTTCCAGCTGCTTCTTGGCACCAAGACCAAGCTGAAGGCTGCAACCTTTTATTTTTATCTCAGCACACACCCTGAGGGAGTGCAGCTCCTTCTCATGGGTCTCCCACCTCCCTCCACCTGGAGCTCCCAAGGAAGCAGCCAGACAAGGACGAACTGCTGCTGAGCTGCAGCTGGGAGCACTCAGAAGATCTCCAGCACCTTCAGACTGTCCTGCAAGAGCAGCACTAAGAGGTGATTTAGGGACCTCCCTGTGCTGGATGCTGTCCCTGCACACCAGAGTGAACCTGCTGCCATCCCTCAGCTGAGCATTGTTCCTAAGCCTGGGCTGATCCCAACTCATTTTGATAAGAGCCCCTGGGTGCTTCCCAACTCATTTTGATAAGAGCCCCTCAGCTCAGTGCTGCCTTTGTGCTTCCTTCCAAATCCCTGCCCTCTGGGTCCCTGCTGCCAGCCCCAGCCTAAGGAATCTCGACAACGCTAAGGACAGGACTGGGATGGGAAGGGGAAACAGGAGCTACAGAAACATTACTAACGAGCACAAACAGCAAAAAAAAAAATACAAACAAACTGAAAACAACAGCCAGCCCCCAAAAAGCACAATAAATTCCCTTCCAAATCCTCAAGCACCAGGAACTTGGAGGCAGAGGCGTGGACAGGCACTGGGTCAGCAGGGCCACGGGTCCCTCTGTGTGAGGACGTGCCGGGCGTGTTGTGGTGGCTGCAGAGGTGCCATGCAGGCAGCTGGGGCATGCATGGGCATGGGGACACGTGTGTGCAGGAGGGAGGGTGCACGGAGCCTCTGCCCGGAGCCCAGCGCTGCGGGGACAGGCTGGCCCAGCCCTGGCCAGGCCCAAGGCCAGGCTGGACAAAGCTTGGAGCAACCTGGGCTAGTGGAAGGTGCCCTGCCCATGGCAGGGGGTGGAACTGAGTGGGCTTTAAGGTGCTCCCAACCCAAACCAGTCTGGGATTCCATGACAGCATCTGCACCAGACGCTGCCTCACCTGCACCAAGCAACCAGCTCCTTTCTCCTTGCATGGCCCACGGGGCAGGCCTGGCTCCCAGCAGGAGTGGTCTGGCACCAGAAAGCACCAGTCCCAGGTGTGGCTGGCACACTGGGTGCTGGGCAGCCTGCCACGCTCCATCTCCCCACCCAGGAGCTCCCAGCTGGGGCACGGGGCAGCACTGGTGCTCTGGCGTGTCTGGCACAGCCACAGTGCCTGCAGCTCAGCCCAGAATGCACCAACTTATCTGGAAATGCAGGCAAACCCTTCTTCTGCCTTGCCAGCACTGGGTACAGCCTGTGCAAGGCCCTTGAGGATCCCAGCAAAGGCTTCTTTCAGCATTCCCACTTAGCACAGACAGGGCTGGGGTTCCTTGGCTGTGCCCAAGGGCAGCACTGGGTCTCCAGGTAGTGCCTCAGCAGCTCCAGGCAGGCAGGAAGGGCTCAGGGAAGGGGCAGGTGCTCCCCTCCTGCCCTCCCAGCGGGAGAGGCTGGTCAGCAGCCGGTTACCTGGAGTCTGGAAGTTGATTCGCCTCATTTCCACGGGGTCCTTGGGGTGGTGGGGGGCGATTTCAGCGTTGTTCAGGAGGCACTTGGTCCGTGGCTCTGAATCTTTCCGTTTGCTTCACAACAAACCCAAAAAGAAGCAAAAGAGACCAGAAAAGAAAAAGCAGCTTAGCTTCTGGGCCTTGTGGTCTCAGCTACTTCTCAGCTGCTCATGTTCAGGCACGAGCAAAGCTCCCACCGAAAATCAAAGGTGCAGCCAAGGGTGTAAGTACATAAAACACATCAGAAAAGGGAGGAGGTTTGGAAGGCTTGCCAGTGCTATGTTTTAGGGGTTGACAATGGCCTGGGAGTCCCTCAGCAGCTTTCAGGTAAGTCTGGAAGTTCCCTCCTTCCCCCAGCCGCAGCACAGACTGGCAGCCAGGAGCAGCTGAGGTGCTGTGAACTCATACCTCACCCTCCCTGCTCAGAGCAGCCTCCACTGAACTCTGCAGAGCAAAAATGTTCCAACTCTGGCCAAGCCATTTCCAGCCTGAGAGAACCAGAGCCAGCAGAATCATTTGGAAAAGTACAGAATCTCCTGGCCGTGACCTTGGATGTCAAGCTTTGATATTGCTGTTGGCTTGTTCAGGAGCTGCCCTGCTGCAGACAGAGAAGTCAGCAGCAGTTTTCAACCTTTTTTGAACTGCAGAACCCTAAAAATCTGGGTTCAACAAATAGTGTAGACACATCCTCTCCCAGCACAGCTGTGCCTGCTGAGATCCACCTCTCCTTGCCAGGAGCCAGAGCCCGCTCCAACCCGCCAGCTGAGCTGCACATGGAAGTGCTTCTGAATATATTTCCTTCCAAATGGGTTAGGTTAGCTTAGGCAGTTGAAAAAGCCTTTGCTGACCTGGCTCATTCTCCTTGAAGAGAATTTATAAGCAAAGCTCAGTGCTGACCTAAAGATGTGCTAACTTCTTGCAAAGAAACGCTGATGAGCTGCTGGGAGTTGAACTTCTCCAGAGAGCAGAGAATGTGGCCCCCAACCCGAGGCTTGGAAAGGTGGTCCCAGCCCTTCCAGCAAGGGGCTGTGGAACTCCTCACCTCTCCTGCTTAGGGTGCACAGAAGCCTCCAGTAATTTGCCTGCAGCAGCAATGGCAATTTCTTAGGCAGAGGGGAGGTTATTCAGGACATTTTTAGCTGTCTCTTGATGTCATTAATAGCCAGAATAAGTGGTCTGAGCCCTGCCAGCACTGCATGGGGCAGCATTTTGGAATGACACCACTTTGCAGTTTGGGAGCAGTTTATTTTTGCCGCAGTTCTGAAACTGCTGTTAACAGTTCATGGACTGAACCCATCAGTTACTTTCAGTGAAAGCTCTTCCTGTCTTGGAAATGGTTGGGAAAAAGTCTCATTTTGCAGTCATAAATAGACTGTCAGAAGCCCTTGGCTGAGGGGGCAAGAGCAGCTTCTGCCATGGGACAAGGACAGCTCAGCTGGGGAGACTCCTGCTTGCAGCGTGCCAGTGGCTCAGGGACAGCCCCTGGGGAGCAGCCAGACATGCAGGAACCCACTTCCACCTCTGACTGCCACACAAATGAGATCTTCTCTGTTCCATCAGCCCAACACTTTATGAGCCATTTACTGTCACTGCTGCTCAACCTGAGAAAGGGACGTTTTCTTTAGGAATGGACAAACAGGAGAAAACTGGGCTTGCTTTGATTTTTCTGCCCCAGTTCAAACACGGTCCCAGCTAGTCTGACATGGGGTTTCTGTGAGGACAGATCTAGAGGTGGGAACTGAGCAACAAAGCCCCAACACCACACAGCAAACACTGCTTAACACACAGCAAGCAAGAACCTGAATAAATGGCGAATCTGGTGCTCTTACCTGTCTGGTTTGCTGTCCAGGAAAGCAGTAATTGGAGAGAAGACAAGACAAATGTTCAGGTTAGAAAGGACTTGCAGAGGGAAGGGGAAGCATTTGCTCAGCTCTAACCCTGGCAGCAGAGGTGGGACCAGCAAAGATCACCCAGCCAGAGGGACACCAACCAGGAGCCCTGTGCCCTGCCCCAGAGCAGCCTCACATGCTGGGACGCAGAAGCCACGCTCCTGTGCATAAGGGAACACACTTGTGCAGGTAAAAGATGGAGCAGGGCTAGGAGAGCTCCCCCACCCTGGGAACGAGCTGTCCCAGCTAAGGACACCTCTGCTGGCCACTGCCACCTTTATTACTTTGCTCAGCCCCTGCTTTCCCTCCTGTCCCCTTCCCTTGCCCTGTGTGTGCTCAGGGGACCCCCAGTTCTCATCCACACACCCTGAGCTGCTCAGAAAACCAGGGGAAAGGGAGACACTTCCAGGGGTTTTCCCATCTCTCTCCTGAAGACTCACACTCTGCTCCTATGTCCCAGCCCCAGCAGAAAAGCAGTCTGAGAGCAGAGGAGGTCTCTGCTGCCCCACAGCTCAGAGGTGCCTTCCCTGCACGCCCCTCACTGCCCACAGGCACAGGGAGCATGGAAAGGGCTGAGGCTGCGAGCAGCAAGGCTGGAGTCCTGGCACACTCACTGCCCACAGGGCCCAAGGGAGGGTCTGTGGGACAAGCACAGCTTTCCTGGGAGTGCCATGGAGCAGAATCTGCAGCAGCAAATCCCTGCAAGCCCCTCCTGTGCTGGGCAGACTCTCCCATTCCTGCACTGGTGCCTCAGGGCTGCTCTTTCCAGTGCCCAAGGAAGGACTTCCCCTCAGCTGACCAGGACAGAAATTCCCTTTAGGGAGCCCTGGGGACACTCAGAACCATCTCAAGTGTGGGCAGTGAGCAGCTCTTACTTTTTGTAGAGCAGGATGGCGATGACGATGCAGATGATGAAGACCACGGCCAGGACGGGCCCGATGACCCAGATGAGCCCCTCCTCACCATCGATGATGGGCTGGGGGTCAGGGTTGTCCAGCTGGATGGGGTCAGAGAAGGGACTGGCAGCATAGGTCTGGAAGACAGGGAACGGGGTGGAACACGGCTCAGAGATGGGAAGGGGACTGAAGAGTGGGCAAGCACACGACATTCCCCAGGAGGAAGGGCTGCAGAGGATGTGAGCTCTCCACAACCCAAAGGGGAACAGGGAAAATGCCCTCTTCAGCCTAGAGAAAATGCCCTGCTCCTGAGGGATATCTTCCACTTCCAATGCTCCAGTGAGACAGAGCATGGAAAGACCACACTCATGTGAAGCTGTAGCAGGCCCTGTGCCTGTGGCTCACCCCTTCTCATGGCCAGGAAGGTCCTTTTAGAGATCCAGCTGCTTCTGTTTCACCACAGCCCTGAGCCCTCACCACTGCCACAAACACACAAACACTTTCCCCAAGCTCTCATGTAACCATCTGGATTTTGACAGTCAGATGGGATTACAGAGCAAGAGGCAAGAGATTAAAACAAGAATTAACGCTTGGTCTGGTGCCTGAAAAAAAACAACCCTGACAAATAAATATAAAGTAGTAAAACACTGTGTATCCTCTGCTGCCTCTGCACTGAGCTGGGTTCTTGAGGAGGATCAGAGGCACATTCAAACCCTTCAGAGTCCTGACTAAGGATGAATTCCTATCCTACACAGGAACTCCAGAAACTGAACAGCACAGAGAACTGGCATGGCCTGGTTTGGGAGAGCAGCCAAGACAAGACAAGACAGGACAAGAACAGGGGCTCTGGGTCCTTGAACTCCATCAGCTCTGAGCAGGCTGGAACGCTGCTCCACACTCAGGAGCTGCTGTGGATCCAGGCCACTGGGAGTGAGTCTGCAGCACCTTGTTCTAAAGCAGAAATTACCTCAAGCTGCAGTAATCCGATTGAGAAACCCATTCAGGAGCGTGTCAGCCTAATCCTTTAATATCAAATACACAACTAAATATTTATTGGGGGAAAAAACCTCTGAAAACCCTTAATTTCCAATAGCTCCCTGCTACAATTCCATAGGGGGATTTAAAAACAACAAAGTATTAGGCTGTTTCCCATTGTGCGTGAGGGAGGAGGCAGGTAAATATTAAAATAGTTGTTTTCATAAAGCCAAGTACAGCCCCAATGAAAACAGCAGAGATGCTGAATTGGTAGAGAGAACTCGTAGTTTTCCATAAAAAAATGCTCCTCTCTGTGCTTGGAGAGGAACTTAGCAATGCCCAGAGTGTGACATGCTCTCGGAGCAGGATGTCTGGGGTCATTGCTCTGAGGAGTTAAAGAACAGCCTTTAAAGGAAATTATTGTTCG
The DNA here is from genome assembly GCA_013390105.1 of Tichodroma muraria. Lineage (NCBI taxonomy): Eukaryota > Metazoa > Chordata > Aves > Passeriformes > Sittidae > Tichodroma > Tichodroma muraria. The sequence goes on along the minus strand of WAAG01070995.1, from coordinate 401,883 downwards.
AAAAGGGGTTTGACCCAGGGCTCGCTGAACTCTTGCACATTCCTGAGGGGATAGTTCAGTGTTCCTCCCCATTCTGGACTCCAGTCTGGAGCCACAAGTGGGCAGGTTCTGTCCACAAAGACTGGGACAATCACAGTTGCTCGTGTCCTTGGAAGAGACAAATGCAGGCACAAGCACAAGTAGCTCATCAAGCACAAGAGCCACATCCAAAAGCTCCACAGTTGGAAAGAAAAACTCCTCAAGGACGCCGGGAGGGCAGCAGGGCTGTGGCAGCTCCCTGGTCCATAGCCAGGGGTCGGAGAGGGCTGGGGGAAGCAGGCAGCACTTACGGCCTCGGGTTCCTGCAGCACGGCCAGGATGAAGAGCACGTATTTCTGCCCTGGCTCCAGGGCTCTGTTCTCGAAGTTGTCGTAGTGTTTCATGTCCCCCAGGATGAAGTGGGAGGGCAGGGAGCGGAAGCGGGCAGCGATGTAGGGCTTGGGGAAGTCCAGCTGCCGGGAATGCCGCAGGCTCCGGCGCCGCAGCCTGGCGATGTCCTGGACGAGCTGGAGGAAGCAGAGGAACACCCTGAGACCCTGGAAAGGAGCAGCAAGGAAAGCCAAACCAGCCCTCCCAGACTGGCCACTCCTTGGCTGCCCCGAATGAGGGGCACAGGGACCCCAAATCCCCCTCCCAGCCCTCAGGTCCCCATCCCATTCCAGCTGTTCTCTCTCTCTCTCTAAGCTGAGTCCAGTTTCACCCACACTCACCTCCTCCAGGTCCATCTCCTCAGGGCTGCCCAGGGGGTTGAGGAACTGTCCTCCCCGGGATTTCCTCAGAGGCACCACCACAATGTAGAAAGCTCTGAATGTTGGGAATGATAAGAAGAAACAGAAGGAATTAGCCACGGAAGAAGGGAGTGCGCACATTGATGTGAGTTTGCCCAAACTGCCCCACTGGCTCAAGCCCCTTATTTTTCATCCAGCACAGTTGTTGTTCCTGGAATGAGCTGGATTCAGTGGTAGCCCCATGTCTCCTTGTGTACTCTCTTCACACTTCTTTGGCTTTGCCTGTTAGTTGTGAAAGTGCCTCCAAAAGTCAGGAAGGCTGGAAATGCAGGGATCACCCCCGTGGTACTGCCCCTGTGGGTTTGTGGTGGTCTCCAGCCACCAGGGCTGACCCCCAAAACATGAGCTGAGCACCCACTCCTGCAGTTAAACAGGAACCTACTGGACAGGCACAGAGCTCTTCACGTCGGGGAGAATCACCACCACGTTGCCATCAGCATCAGGCTTGTGGGTCACCTCTGGCTTCTTGGCCAGCATGTCAGCAGCAGTCCAGGCTGCAACGTTCTGCTGCAGCCCCCCCATGCTGTTGCCCTGGTTCATCAGCACGAAGTTGTAGAAGGTGCGGGGTCTCAGGTGGGTGATGAGTTTCTTGGTGGTTCGTCCGTCCACGTCCACGTGCAGCCCGTTGTACTGGATCTGTGGGAGGGGAGGAGGTTGTTCCCTGAGCAAGGCTGGTACTGCCTCAGCTCCTTCCTCCCCAGCCCTTCTGTTTGAAGGAACATGGAGCAGCCAGCCCTGCAGAGCTGGGGCACACACGGGAAAAACTCCTGCACTGCACTTGCCTTGTACGGGGTAGGAGAGTTGTAATTCTCAGGGAACTCCCAGCTCAGAAGGACAGATGTCTTTGTCACCATCTTCACCTTGAAATTTTTGGGTAAAACTGCAGAGAAAAAAGTGAGGAGGAAGGGGAGAAAGGAGAAGAAAAGGCAGCAGAGGGAAGGAAGAGCAGGAAAGAGAAGGAAGAGAATGTCAAGTGCTGGAAGAGGGGCCTGCCAGGCTGGGTCTGGCTGCGGCTGCAGGAATGGAAGGGACTGCTCCCTCCTCCACTGTGCTTGAGTTTTGCCAAGGTCCATCTCCCAGTGCTCCCTGTCCCCATGCTAGCCCCAGGAGGGTGCGTGGCTTTGCCCCCACGCTCTGGGCCTGGGTGGCTGCTGCAGGAACGAGGTGCTGCCTGGCTGAGCATGCTCAGGTGAGGAAAAACCCATCCCTGGTCACGGCTTGAGGGTTTGTTTTTTTAAAGTTTTGCTCTTTTCTTTTGGCTGTTTGCAAAAGCTGAAGAAAATGCTCTTCCCACCTGTACAGCGACTGGCCCCCCCCTTCAGGTGCCAGTGACAGAAGGTGTCCGGACTTAACTTAGAAGAAAGTGGTAAAAGGGACTTACCTGGCACAAGGCAGAGAGGAGCGGAGGGACTGAGTGTGACACCAGAGTGCTTTGCATTTACTCACGAGCCTGGCTGAGCCTGGCCTGACCTCTCCAGCTCTCTTGCCTCCCGGCACCAGCCCCGGATACAAGGGGAGAGAGGGAGGAGAAACCGGTAAGTCCTACCTTGGTCCAGCTGGAACGTCCGATACTGGACGGTCGGGCTGTAGGGCCCGGGGCCTTTACTGGTGTGAGCACGGATTTTAACATCATAGGCGGTGTTGGGTTTGAGGCCGTTGAGGGTGTACGAGTTCTCTGGGGAGGGGGGCAGGTCTTTTTCCAGCAGGTTCCCGGGAGAACCGGCCTCCCGGTAGGCCACGGTGTACTTGACGATGGCTCCGTTCCTCTCGGCCAGCACGGGGGGCAGCCAGCCAAACTGCACCGACATGGACGTGACGTTGCTCGCCTCGAGGATCTGGGGGTAACCCTTGGGGATGTCTTCGGGGGTGGTGAGTTCCTGCACAGCTTCCTCCCCAAAGCCAGCCCGGCTTTTCACGGCCAGCTTGAACACGTACGTGGCGCCCTTGTGGATGCTGGGAGCGATGTACTTGTCCTCCAGCGCCGAGAACTCCAGGGTGGCCAGAGGGTCGACGTCCTTGCGGCCGAACTGGAGCCGGTAGCCCAAGACCTGGCCCTCCGCATCCAGCGGGGGCTCCCATTTCACCAGGAGAGTGTTCTCCTCTGTCTGGTGCACAGACAGGATGGGCTTTCCTGGGACTAGGAGAGAAGAGAGACACCTTCAGCGCTGGGGCGGGGGAGAGGAGCTGCAGAGACTCTTCAGTTGCAGCAAGGGGTTCCTCAAGTCAGCAGCAATGTTCCAGCTCGGCTCCATGTAACCCAAACTGCTGCCACCCTGTACAGGTGGATGGGCCCTAAACAGTTTGGGAAACGAGGAGCACTGCCAACATGTCAGCTGTGAGGTGCTGACACATTCCTAAATTTATTTTCTTCCCTTTGTTCAAGATGGAAAGGTGTGCACAGCTCCTCTCTTACTCCTGGACCACTCACCCTCCCACCGCTGGGAAGAACAGAGACTCAGGAGTCCTGACTCCAGCCTCCTGTTCCAATTGCTTCCCAGGACAGGGAAAAACAAACCTGGAGTCCCCGAAGTCCCAACCTCCCTCCCTCTCTCCATTACACAGCCCAACTCATGCAGAAACAGACTGGAACAGATTGGCCCAGGCTGGGAAGTCCAGAGCAGCTGAGGGTGAAGCAATGAAGGATGGAAGGAAGTCTGAGCAGCCCCAGGTCCTGAGCAGCAGGCACGGGGCCAGCTCACACAGCTGGCAGGCAGCTCATCGCCCGCCTGGGTACAGAAGGAAGCACAGGCAGAGGAACCAGAGCCCGAAATGTGTGTGAGGTGGAGGGCAGGGAGCTGCTGCTCGTTCTGTGCTGCTCCTCTCCTCTGGAGGAAGGGAACTCACAATGCTGGTGCATTCTCAGTGAGCTCCTCCTTACCTGCCAAAGAGCTCCCCCACATCTGGGTGTTCTGGGGAGCTCAGCAGTGCCATGTCTCTGCCTAATGAGCCCTGGCACTGCCTGACTGCTAAGCAAGCCCACAGCCACAGTTAAATGACACGTGCAAGCCCAGAGATTCCCGAAGCCAGAGAAAGCAGAGCATTAATTCCAGCAGCTCACGCGTCATTGACACTCAGCTCCACTATTAGAGATCTAATTTCCTTCCCTCCGCCTCGGTATTTCTCCTGCTTGGACAGGAGGAGAGAAAATGGAGTTGGGAGAGATCCCAGCCCATTCCCACAGCACAAACTTGACCAAGGGGCGAGGGCTGGAATGCTGGAGGGTGGCTGAGGGAGAAGGGCAGGATCTGCTGGGCCAGGGGTCCTGAAAGGGTCACAATGGGGAACCTCTGCCTGCTGCCTCCACCAGAGAGGATGAGGGGCTGTCTCTGAAACAAATGCTGTATTCCTCCCAAACTGCCAAAGAATGGCAGGGACAGTGCTGGGAGAGCCAGCCTCCTCCCCTGGGAATGCCTAAGGAACACATTAAAGAGAAAAAGAGTGCCATTACCTTTATGTTTCAGTTTTTATCACAAATGTTACTGTAATCAGCTGAGTTTGGAAGTATTACATCTGCACAACAAATATTGTTTAGAATAAAGGTGAAAAGAAAGTGCAGAGGGGGAAGTGTTTTATTTTGCAATTGGTTTGGACAGTAAAGGAGAAAATTAGATGTATTACTGTATTTAAATTCAGCCCCTAGCCCTGAATGATGAAGAAAGAAATCTCTCCTCTCAGAAGGTGTATTGACTCAACACTGCAAAGAAGGTAAGAATGTTACAAAGCCATTTGAAAGACTTTTTTTTTTAAAAAATAGCTATTTCAAGTTGGGGGAAATTGAGTTTTGGGTAATAGCTGCTGTGCTGGAGAAAACATCCCTCTGTGACTGATCACCTGCACTGCAAATCCTAATGGGAAGAGATGAGGGAAGGTGACAAGGGAGCCAGGCAGAGAGAAAGGCTCCAGGAGAGGAAAACAGAAAGGGTGGAGAGCCTTGGGAAGAGGGAAAGCAGAGAACCAGGGAGTTAGTGAGGAGAAACTTGAGCAGAACTGGAGGGGAAGCAGAAGAGGGTGAGTGAAGGAAAAGGCTTTGGCTGGTATGTGCAGGTAGAGCCCAGGTCCCAGAAATGGGAGCCAGGAAAGGTCAACACTGTCAGAGTTTCTCCCTCCACCAGTCCTGAGCACAGGGGATGTACATCCAGACATGGTACCAGAGGAGAAGAGTGGGCAGGACAAGCACCACTGTCTGCCTGCTGCTCTTCAGGTCTTTGCAAGTCACCACCCTGACAGCAGACCTCTCCCCTCCCCAGTGCACCCGCGTGGGCCACCTGCAAAGCTGCAGCCTCTCCAGTCAGAGTCACTTTCCTTCTGGTGCACTGGAATTTACAGCCCAAGAGATTACAAGGGACAAATTCATCCTCTGTTGTGTTTCTGGTTATGCCTGGACTTTCCGAAGCACTGGACAGAAAATTGTGACATTTGGTGAGGGCTGCACGTGAGGAATGAAGGGGTTTCTGCTGTACTAAGTCTAATTTTGCCTTTGGGGCAGCCTGGCTCTTGCTGCAAATCTGCCCTTCAGGAATGGAGTGGGATGAAAGAAGGTGAGTCTGGAGAAGCTCCTTGGCTTTAGGAAATGGGCGTACCCATTTCCACTGGCTGAGGAAAAGGCTCTCACCTGCACCCTTGGTGGTGACCACTTTGGGTTTGCTGCGAGCACCATCTCCCTTCATGGTGTAGGCGGCCACGGTGATGGAATAGGCAGTCTCCGGCTGGAGCCCAGCAATGATCATTTCCTGTTTGCCAGACGCCAAAGAGAAATCGTGTCAATATTCAGGCCCACACCCAAGAGCAGCTCTCTCCTCCTTGCAGGAATCTCAGCCCTTTTCCAGCATGCAAGGAACACCGAATCCAAGAGCACGAGACACTCTGGGGCTCCTGTGGGAAGTGGCAGAGCGGGAGAGCCCCGTTCTCCTGGCGAGGCACTCACAGCTCTGCAAACACAGCCTGGCTCTGCAGGGCCCTGTGCAAGGCTTCCTCCTCCAGATCTGCCTCTCACACGTTCCCTGTCTTCACACAAACCACTTCAGCATCCAAATGCTGTCGCTCCCTTCAAAGCTTTCCTCTCCACTGTGCAGCCTCAGAGGAGGCTCAAAGGTTTCAGGGAGATTACATTTTTTTCACCATTACCCCTCTCTTCTCTCCTCAGAGATATTTTTAATGCCTTCATAATATTAAAGGGATTGCTTGAATGCAAAGTGCAAGACGACACATTCTGCTCACACTAAAGCTCCCTGCTAAATCCCACCCCCTCCTTCCCATCCTCTATCAGCCTCCCCACACCTGGCTCCCAGGAGCTTTTGTTGGAACACTGGCCTCAAGAACAGCCCTTCCCCAGGAGGGATCCAGCCTTTCAAAGGGCTGTGTTGGAAAAAGAACACCCGTGCTAAATCAAACAGGATGACAGCACATGCAGCAGGGTTTTCCCCAAGGCCCCAGAAAGGAGGGAGATGGGAATGTTGTGCATGTTTTATGGCTTTCCCCTCTCCTCACCCCTTTGTGCTTTCAATATTAAATCTCAGGGCAGCACTTGGGAAGAATTTGTTAGTCCTGAAAATAACTATTTCCCCGATGGTGAGCTGGGGGTGGAACAGCAGAACTTCGGAATAGCGGGATTTTGATCAGAGGCTTTGGAGGCCGTGAGCTGCAGGGACAGGTCTGACTTCTGGAAGTCAAGAAACCTGTTCTGCTCTCACACCTGCCACCGAGTTTTATTAAGATTTTAGGCAAGGGGCTTTGCCTCCCATGAAGCCCATTCTGCATCCCTCACAGGGAGGCCCTCTTCTGCAGGGCTCTTGGCAATCCCCAGAGACACAAACACAACCAGTTCAGTCGTGTGTTACCGTAGGACTCTGCCATTCCAAGGACAAAATGCTTTCTCCTACTGCTCGGTAGCTGTAGGATTTTGGAAAACATTTATCATTTTAGCAGAAATAGCAAATGCCAAACAGCCAAGCTGGTTTTAAGGTACTTCAAAGGTAAAAGCACCAATAATGATTCAGTGCTTTGCATCAATGAGTTCCTAAGGATCTTGGCCCTTTGAGAGTACAAAGCATTTGTTTATGCTGCGATAGCTCAGGACTCATGGATTCTGTACTCCCAATGCTTCCCAGGCTATCCTTTCCAGACACAGAGGTGCTGCAAAGCAGCCCATCTGAGCTCCCTGGTCTGGTGGAAGGTGTCCCTGCCCGCAGCTGGGAGTGGAACAAGATGGCCTTTAAGGTCCCTTCCAATCCAAACTATTTTAGGATTCTCATATGTTCAAAGCAGTCCCAAATTCAATATTCTATCTGCTTCCCCATGGAGGAGCAGCAGACTCATCTTTCCTTCAGAGCCAAAGGGAAAACCCTGTGGGATTGCTGCGTGCTGACGAACGACACAGTCACAGAGGGTCACAGAGCAGTGACAGGGAGGGGACAATGCATGGGAACACCAAAAACAGGCTCTAACACAGGCACGCTGGCACTGCAAAA